>JAXRJS010000069.1:890000-1047500 GCA_037127375.1 Dione juno
TATGTCGAGGCCGAAACATTATCTCCGTATATAATTTTTACAAGGCTATCTCTACATTTTAAAACCCTGCTTTACATATTTCCAGGTTTTATATCTCAAAATAATTGTAAATATACGCTTGGTTATCCAAATAGTTTATAGTCTATAGAAATTAGTTTGTTTTTTATTAGAATAGGTTAGAATTGGTCTAATTTCATTGTGTGCAATCGGACACGCTCCAATTACATTACAACAGCTATATATTTTATGTAGCTTTATCGAGAATGTGGTATATACGTTTTATATTTACTTTTTGTTTTAATAATTTTCTCGTGTATAAGTTAGGGCGAAGGAATCTTAAAGGCGCTGTAGCACAGATGTAAAATACTTGCGTGTGAATAGTGGGTTCGATTCCCACTCTTGATTATTTTTATAAGTCATCTCCTTACTTTACTAACGCAAATGCTAATAGTTTTTGTCAATGTATAATGTAACAATGCGCAGGCGTATGTCGGACGGCCTGTTCCTGCGCTGCTGCCGCGACCTCGCCACGAAGTACCCCGACATCAAGTTCGAGGAGAGGTACTTGGATACGGTGTGCCTGAACATGGTGCAAGACCCCTCCAAGTTTGATGTTTTGGTAAGTGCTTTATGGTGTTACTATGTTAGGCTTAACGTTTATTACCTGATACTAGTTATTATTAATTAAAAAAAAAATGAATTACTGCATAGTTGTAAAAATGCACAAAATGTGAAAAATGCTGTTCATATATCCTTATACTAGTATCTTTTACGTGACCACTGATGTTGGGCCTTTATTGGTTGGGTTTCAATCCAGTTATGACTATATGTTATAATTTTTTTTATAAATTTTCAATTTGTTCATAATGCTGAATTAATTTTGAATCTATTAATTATAAAACAATTTGTCATATGAATTTGGGTGGAAAGCAGATAGGTTTCACGTTTTTTATGTGATTAGCGTCGCTCTCTAACCGGCCAGTATCTTATTCCCGCTCTTAAAATCAATTTAATAAATCGTAACAATTTAATCAAGAGTCCTCTTAGTTTTTCTGCACGTCCACGGCTGGAGCTCTTCAAAATGAGACCATAAACAATTTTCAGCGTTCGTCTCATAGTAACTGGGACAAAAATCGGCTCAGACTATTAGTATATAATATGTAACAAGATGCTGAATTATATGTTGTAAATTTCAGGTGATGCCCAATTTGTACGGAGACATCATGTCGGACATGTGCTCCGGCCTCGTGGGCGGCCTGGGCCTCACCCCGTCCGGGAACATTGGCAAGAATGGCGCCCTGTTCGAATCCGTAAGTTTATTTTGTATATAAATATATTTAATATATATATTTTATAGGCTGATGTTGATTAAAACAAAACTGTGAGTGGATTATTAAATATATGTGGGAATTGAATCTGTTACCTCTGAATGTGTTTAAGACTGGATTACATTGTGTATAAGAAAATTTAAACAGCAATTTTTTTTACCAGCATTTTTTTTTTAATTTCAAAATGTTATAGTTAATTAAGATACGTGTGACTCATACTGAAAAAGATTTTTTTTTATATAGAGATTTTCAGCATAATTTGTAATAAGCATATAATAGTTCTAATGTTTATTTTAAATATAATATAATATATAATTTAAATTATAAATAATTAATTAATATATTTTTTAATTTAAATTATTCTATGTATGATACAATATTTTAATGAAATCTTAATATATAAAGGCGATCACATTTAATAATGTAAAAACTTAGATAATTGATAAACACATAGATATTATTTATTACATTAGATTGATTTGACATATTTATTTAAAGTGCAATTCAAATGCTCTCTCATAGTATTATAGGACACGAGTACGAGGACAATCCACATTATTACAAGCGTATCCATATTATTATAGCTAAATTCAGTTCAGTTAGATTATTATTAAAATTTCATATTTTATATTAGTCACAAAAAGACTGAATACAGGAAAAGAAGCTTAATATCTTCATTATATATCTACATGGACAAAGTATACCACATTTTACAATAAATTATAATAAAAAAAAAAAAATTGCAATTTTAAATATCAATTATATAGAACACCGGTTAAGTTACAACAAAAGTGTTTTTGTATATATAAAATAATAGAAGTGACTTCAAAACAATAAAATGTAAGTCTTCTTTAAATATGAGTGTTGTTTAAACTAACAAATACAGTGGGAGCGGTCCGTACTAAACCTTGCATGTGACATGCATGTCATTGTGAACGTTGCATAATATGCATATACTTGTCTTGTATGTCTGTATATATATTTTTTATTTTTTTTTTAATGGGACCACATCATATATGTTTTTTTTTATTTTATATATTTTTAAAATCCTTAACCAATATTGATTGATTTTTTTTTTATAAGTAAACTGAACACTATAGAGAGGCTTCATTATAGTTTTTTTAATACTATTATTGATATTGAGAGGAAATTGTTTATAGTGTTCTTAGTTAATATAATGAGGTTTTATTTTTATGATATTTTTAAAACTTTTTTTTTATTGATACTGCTCATTAGATTTATGTGTAAAAGTAAAAAGATGGGTTTTTAATTTTCTGCTATTAAAACATATTATTTTTAATATTTTTTTGACTATGAAGCCTTGAAGTACCACATTAACTAAATTAGCTATTTTCCCTACATTTTGATTCTCAGATCAAATACTTTATGTGAATTGTGTGCAATGTAATAATATGTCTTATGAATGTTCGATAAAACTAATATAATGAGGAAATTTGAGTTATTATACTTAAAATTGTGTCGATATTAGGTCCATTACACTGAAAATAAGTTAATATCAATATTAATTTTAATATATAAAATAAAACAAACTGTCAAAACTCAAATTTCCGCAGATACCACATCATACCATAAATTATATAAAAAAATAACCCACACCTCATACTAACATTACAGGTGCATGGTACTGCCCCGGCTATAGCTGGACAGGATAAAGCGAATCCCACTGCTTTACTGCTGTCAGCCGTCATGATGCTTCGCCATTTTCAGCTATACGATATTGCTAACAGAATTGAAGCCGCCTGCTTCACAGTTCTGAAGGAAGGACAAGTTTTGACAGAAGATTTAGGTGGAAAAAGCACTTGCACAGACTACACCAATGAGATTATAAAGAAATTGTAGATCTGTTCCTTTTCCTTTTTGACATGTCGCTGTTGTTGGTTTTTTTATAGTATGGCATTGATTGTCCATTATACATCTTTTCGCTTTTTTTAATACTTTTGATATGTTCAATATATTGCAAACAGTATTATTATTATTATATGGCATTATATTACATAATATTTGTATTGAATAAGTATAATTGTTTTTTATTCTATTAATATAACTTATAAATTGTATTTAATTCAACAAACAGCGACAGGAAGTCAGTAGAAAATTTAATTAAAATTAGATCAATTGATGAATAAAATGATTGATATTATGTTGGAACCAAATGATTTATAAATTAGTTATGAATGAAGATATTTTCTTCATCAACTGCCAGTTTTAAATTTTTCTCGTTTACCCTTTTTTTTTTTTAATTTTTCTGTGCAGTGTCCAACATTAATTATAAGTTATTTATTTGAAAATGTTACCATTAAGCATTTATTAATAGTGAGATGCGGCTGTTTACACTTTAGATAGTTCTCGTAATGTAGTGAATTAATGCAATTGAATATTTTACCCGTATAATGTCTACAATTGATTGTTTAAATGAATAATTATTTGAAATATGACATTTTAAACACTTTAAATTTATGTTTTAAATTGATAATTGTGGGTGAAATTTGGTATATACCTATCTGGTTATTACCCAAAATAGTAGTAGTAGTTAAACTACGAGATTAGATTCTCTCTGCATACATTATAAAATGGAAGAGGAAAATTGTGGCCTAATAATTATTTGTTGATATTAAATAATATATGAAAAATAATCCGTTCTTTTTGAAATGTCGACATTTATAAACGCCATAAGCTTACAGTATTTACATTTATTGTAATTTTAGTATTATTTGCTATTAGTATTTCTTTTATGTGGTTTACTTTACCATTTTCATTTTACATGTAATTTTTAATAGTATATATATATAATCTTTGAATAAAACGTGATTGACGTTTTGTTGATATTAACTTATTTATTTGTACGTTCAGATCTGATCTGACGAAAATATTTAATTGTATACTTTACTCAAGTGTTCCCTTAGATAATAATAAATGATTAAAAATAAAAATGGTGTTTCGTTTCATTTTGCAATAAAGATTTTTTTCTCTTGTTGTGTTTTAATTAATATTCACACTATGTATCCGAATGAATATCAAATTCGACGCCATTACAGCGATTGATGTGGCTTTTCCATATTAATTTTGAAAGTTTTAGTTAGTTAAACGTAAATATATTTTCGTTGTGTATCACTTTACATAATATATTCCGCCTACTTTAGGGTTACTTCTGGTTCAAGTACTAGACCACATGATCCGACAACTATTAGAAGGCAAAAATTATATATATGTAATCGATTTTTTTTATTATTTCAATGAATAAATTAGCTATTTAAATAAATTGGACAATATACAGGTAGTGTTATTAATAGTGTTTTTTTTTTATTTATTTTCATAGTTTTATTTAGGTATATTTTTTTCAAAGTATTTAAATTTTTTTTTGGTTGTTGCAGTCCTGATGTAGAAAAGAATCTAACCCTATAGCCTATAGTGTTAGATTCCTATTTACATCTAATTTTAGTAGGCAGTTGCGACTTTAATATGCGGTTTATTTATCATATTACTTTAGTCGTTATTGTCGTCAATGTCACGAGTTTTCTTAGAAACTTTTCTTTGCTGTAAATTATCAAATAAATAAATAGTATTATTCATGAGTATCGCAAATAAACCATTTAATATTTAGAACAATAAAAAATGTCATATATTTTACTCTATTTGTACGCCTATTTAAGTAAATAAGTTCATTCATGATTCATATTTTATCATAGGTAGGTAATTATTTTTTATGTTTTCCAGGTCCACGGAACTGCACCCGACATCGCCGGCAAGGATATGGCAAACCCCACTGCCCTCTTACTATCCGCCATCATGATGTTACGGCATTTACAACTGAATGATCACGCAGATAGAGTGCAAAATGCTTGTTACGAAGTGCTACGTGAAGGAAAGTCTTTGACTGGCGATCTAGGTGGCACTGGAAAGTGTAGCGAATACACCAACGCTATTATTTCAAAATTAAAGTAAATTATTTAAAACCTGCTAGTCTTACCAAACTTTATTGGATAAAAGAATTAAAATTGTTACCACAGCCGTCGGCATAATGGTCGTATGTCATAGGCTCTATAGTATTACTTTTTAGATTTTCTTTCTAGATACAATCACCTTGTATTTTATGCTAAAACTTAATATTTTTAATTAAAGACAATAACACTATTTATTGACATGTTAAATCTTTTTTGTTTTCCGTTGGGATCAAAACTTTTTGTTTTAATATTAATTTCTAATAAATGTTCTTGTTATTTCTACTTCTTGTTATTTCATTGTAAAACAATGAATTTGATTCGATTAAAAATAAATAATACCAACCTATATTGTCTTTTATTTTATTATATTTGAATACATAGATTATGTCTTACTTAGTTCTATAAACAGTAAAAGATATCAATAAGTGTGTATATACTTATACAATTATGTCCTCTAATAAAACTAATTTCCGCCCGTATTAGAGATTGAGTGGCGAAACTCAATCCCGCACTTGGTCTTTTTTCAGACCTGGGAAAAAAAATAATTCATTCACTCGAGCGCATGTCGCATTATGTGTCTAATACTGTGCCGAAGGATTATTAAAAATATAGAATATATTGCAAATTTTGAGTACAGTATTGTTTCCTTTTGAAATATATCTTAAACTGTTTTATTTAATATGTCCCAATATAAAGATTAAGATTATATACCTTTATTATGTTTTCTCGATCTTAAGAAATAGAATATTATTTGAAAGTTTAAAGGCTATTACGATATAAATCGGTTTTTTTTTAAGATACTTACAGACAGGTTATTTTAATCTGCTTCATTCCCGTCAGCGATTTTCCTTTTATGTATTTCCCTTTTGCCTTTTACCTTTAAATAAATGGATTTTAAAACGTAACTAGTCATGAAAAGTAGATAGGTAAAATATATATATTCCTACTGGAAATAATGAATCACTGAAAACCGTATAAAGAGAATGTCGGGAAGGTTTGAAGTAAAATAGGTAATAAAATTAAAATAAGTAAATACTACAATGTTATATAATTCTTTAACATGAGAGGTATATATACAGTTCAGTTCTTTAAGTATGGCGTTTCAAGCGTGTAAGTAGAACACAAATCACTTCGCCAATGTCACGTTGAGTGGAAAACACACGAAGGAGGTTGTACGGTAAAAGAATGATAAAAGGTATATGTAAAGAAAATAGTATAATATTTGAAGTTTCGCCGTTAGCTTGTCTGTGGGTTATGTCTATTGTGACAGCGTCAAGTGTCACGAGAGTTCATTTTAAATGTGCATGTCGCATGTTGTTTACAAAACTATAACCTAATATTATTAAATGTTATTGGTTAATATTATATATTAAAAAGTAGCACCCAAAATGGTTAAACGCGTAAGTTTTAGTTTGATTAATACTTATATATAATACATAGCTTTTCTGTTACTATCTTTGCTAATAAACATTTATGGATTACCTTTTAGGAATTAAAAAGTTCAGTTTCTGAGGACGATGGGGAATCAACATTATTAATGAAAATGGAAAACGACTGGAACCTGACTCTGGAAATAAAGATGGCAAGAAACGTATTAAAATGAAAAGCTTATATCGTCAGCCGACTGCCAATGAATTAAATAGACTTCAAGAAACTGAAAACTTATTCAATTCAAATTTATTTAGGCTTCAAGTCGAGGAAGTATTACAAGAAGTTAAAGTAAAAGAAAAAACGTTGAACCGTTTCCAAGAATGGTTCACAAACTTTAAATCACACTTGCTATCTATACCGGAGAGTGAAACAGAATATGATCTATCTGAAAAATCTTTTATTAAACAGCTCAATGTTAAAATGCCAATTAGTTATACACTTGAAAAGGTTAAAGTTATGTTTAAATTTCATAAATTCAGTGATGTAGAAATTGTTGGTTCATATAGTTTAGGGTGTTCTATAAGCTCAAAATTAGTTGTTGATTTACAAGTTACAGTGCCTGCAGAAACTTATACAAAAAATGATTCAGTGAACTACAAGTATCATAAAAAACGTGCTGCATATTTAGCATACATAGCTTCTCATTTATTCAACTGTGAAGTAGTAGAAAATATTCAATATTCATTTAAAAGTGCAAGCGAAACAAGGCCAATATTGGTAATTAAACCAAATGGTAAACTTGGCAGTCATTTGTCTGTTAATTTAGATATTGTTTGTGACCGTGAAGCTTTCAAACTTCATAGATTTAGTCCAAGTCGTAACAATGTGAGGGAATCTTGGATATTATCAATGGAAAACCAGGAAAGTGCTGAAATCGGGCCTCCTACACCATATTATAATAGCAGTGTCTTAAGTGATTTAACAAATTCTATTAACCAAGAATTTTTGAAACTAACATTAATGAATTTTGAAAATTTAAAACAAGCTGTTATCTTACTGAAGATTTGGGTACGTCAGCGCAATTTACAAGTATCAGGATATGTCATTAGTATGATAGTAGCACACTTGGTCCAAACTAAAAGAATTAATAATATTATGAGTAGCTATCAGATTGTGAGAAATGTATGGATTGCTTTAAGTAAGTAAATTATATTTATAAACAATTAAAAAACAAATTTTATATAGCATAAATTAATATAATAAAATAATATTTAACTTAGGAAAAATATTGTTACACACATTATTATTATAACACTATCAATTTGTCCCGAATTTAGAATTTTATTTCATACTAATTGGTGTTCATAACTTTGTTTGCCTGGACTTTATGACACATGATATGTTCCAGACCATTGATTCCAAAATTTGACAAGTATCATTAAAAAGTGCATCACGCTGACTATTTTTTTTTTATTTGATTTTTCAAAATTAATCGTGTTTAGATCGTTTAGAAATTAGATCGTGTCCCTGTCCAGGCATACAATCTATAAGATAAAAAATATATTTTTTTTTAATTGTAAAAATATTTACTGTATTATTATATTGTTGGTGTTTCATATAAATTATTTATTGTTAAATTCTTACAGAGGCATCTGAATGGGAAAAGCATGGTATATCCCTAAATAAGGATCAAAATACACCATCAATAGATGAATTTCACAAATATTTTTCAATAGTGTTTTTGGACAAAACTGGCTATTACAATATTTTGTGGCAAATGTCTAAAGGAACATACTTTGCTTTGCGGCGAGAGTGTGGACTTGCCATAGAAATGTTGGACAATGGAAAAATTAACAGTTTTATACCATTATTTATGGTACCTATTAAAGTTCTTACACAGTTTGATCACATTTTAAAGTAAGTTATTTTAGTTTAATAACTTTGTAATTACTAGTTTTAGTAAGAGAAATCTTTAAAAACTTGCAATTTGCCCGCCTTAGTGCAATGTAAGTGCAAGTTTAAATCCTATACAAAACATAATGCTAATTTTATTTATATTTATTTTTTAGGTTCAAGAATTTCAGTAAAATCAATGAATCTATTTTGAATAAAGCTCCCAAAAATGACAGAACAAACTATGGCCTGGACCATTTGAAATTAATATCTGAAACTATTTACAATTTGATAAGTCGAGGTCTTGGGGATCGAGTTGATTTAATAATAGACATTGTTGAAGCGGATTTCACTTGGTCTGTTAAAAAATCTTTGGATAAAGTTAAGAAAGAGGGGTAAGGTTCTATTTCTTATAACATTTTCTTAATGCTTTTTAGGTTTTTTTATTTCACATATTTTTCATGAATAGTAGGCAAAATCATGTTAGTAAATAACATACTAAGTCTGACGGAATTCAACTTCACGCTTTTTGGCCAAATCAGGGAAATAATTTTTATTTAGCAGCATTTAATATGGAGAGATAGGATGTCTAAGCATGTTTTACTAAACGATCTCTCCTTTACATATATTTACATATATTATATACATTATATGCTTCCATCTTCTTAGCAAAATTGATGTATTCTGTTATAAAATTAGCTATTTGTAGCTTTCATTTTCGTTTGCAAGGACTATACAATAACAAAATTTGAGGAACGGAGTGTCTTAACACTATGGTCTTGCAGAATAGTTATATTGCCTACATGCCAAATATCAGTTTACTAAGCGGCATAAACTTTGTGCTGTCGCTCTCGACACTCGGTAACAAAAGAGTTCTATAAATATAGATGTAAAGTTATGTTATTATTTTTTAAATGTTTCAGATACAAAGAGAAGCTATCGTTTGGTTTAATATTGAACTCAGAAAATGCAATTAACCTTGTGGATAGAGGACCTCCCGCTAACTTACCGGAGGCTGAAGAGTTTAGGTAAAAAAAATACTATATTTTAATATTGTAACTAGTGTCATCATATAATTTTGCGCAAAGACGTAAATTAGCGCTTAAGTCACATTAAATTAGTACCATTGTGCAGATTTATATTAAGTGAAGATATTAATTATATTATAGTTTATAATTTGAAGCTTGCTACTATTTTTGTGTGGATTACAGTTTAAATAGCGGTTTTCTCCACTGTCGTGAGAATTTTAAACAAATTTTCTCTTAGTGAACTTTTTCATACTCCAGAACACTTATATTAAATATCAATTTTTATATTTTAACGTTTAAGTTTCGGTTGTGCGTTTTCTTGCAGTTGCATAATTATTTAAGATTAAAAAAAAAATATTTCTTCAAGATTCAAGCTTTACAATATCAATGACCTTCAATTGTTGAATTACTTAATTGTTTTGAGGTTTTAACATATGTATTTTTAATATTCTAGAGCATTCTGGGGCAATAAATCAGAGTTACGTAGATTCCAAGACGGCTCCATAACAGAGGCGTGTGTGTGGAGTGCGCACACTCTCGCCGACCGACGCTGCATCGTTGCACAGATTATAGACTATTTGTTACAGATTAAATATGGTGAGCGAGTTTGATAGCTTTATTTTGTATTTATTTTGTGATACTCTCCATTTTGTTAGTTTTGCCACTAATTACAGAGATTTTGTACTTTAGTGGCGGAACTCTACTCTATATTTTTTAAGTAGCACATATTTATGAGTTACAATCTTAACTATAACATGCTGTTTCCAATATCTTAAAAAGTAATAATAAAATGGTACAATTATTTTTTTGTTTCACATAATATGACCCCATATAGAAGAGAGGTCAAAGTGAACGTATCGTTGAGACGAATTTTAACTATTATTTATTTTAGACGTGTCTCGTTTCAGACATACCCGCCAACGAGTTGTTCCACATAAACTCCCAGTTCGACGACGTCCTGGCGCGCAAGTCGGCGCAATGTCAACAAATGGAGGAGACGGCGCTGCCGGTGCTGCAGGCGTTTGATGAGCTGAGGCGAGACATGCGGGCGTTGACGCAGCTGCCGCTGGATATTAGCGCTGTTTATGGTAATACTGCTTCTATTTGTCATTTTTCCTATAGTTTTTTTTAGTCTGTGGCATTTTTTTTTTGTTGAAGATTTTTGTGTTTAGTGCTTTTTTTTTCATTTTCAAAGTCGTTTATTTTAATATATTATTTATCACAAATGTACACTATAATAATTAACCTACAATATACAAAATAGCCTAGCCTACTAGCCTTTATGAGGCTATTAGTACTTTTATAAGTAAGTATGTATGTACCCACAGAAAAGATTAAACACTTTTTACATTTTGTAATAAAATGTATGAATTAACCCACAAACAATTATTTTCTATCATGGATTTAATATTACTAAATCCATTTATTAATAGCAGAATTTAATTTTATATATTTAAATTATTAATTTCTATGAATGTAATTTAAATATCCTTATCCGCTCACCGCACATGCACCGTATCTATCGATGTACGATAAATCTTTGGCTCGCAATTTGCGTGAATATGTGAAACTAGATTATTGGTATGATTTATATTATTTAAGTAAAACTTCTTAGATAATCTGACTATAAATTGTTTTAAAGGGAAAATTGAGGAATTTAAATAAGCTGGTGTAAAATGGAGCATTAAATGAGATCTTACTAGCTTTATTCTGTATTACCTGTAACTTAGTATAATTAGAGGCACAAGTGCTATTCCACACTGGACATGCATAAGTTATGCAAGGTTTCAGCGCTAAGATTTGGCCGTCTATTGAAGGTAGTCGTTTATATATAATATTTATTTATTTATTTAACGGTCGCTAACAGGATATAAATTCCTACATAAACTAAATGATGCCCTAATTATAAGCCACACTGCATTATTAAACGCCAATATTAAATGTTAACACATAATATATATTGAATGAGTTATAGAATATGAGAGGTATAGAACTGGAATTCCTAGAGAATCCTATTTGTGCAACAGTCCATCATGCCAGACTGTCTCAAAGGTTTTTTCTATGTCTAAGAAGAACATACCAGTAGATTGAAGAAGATCATGGTTATGCATAACATGTTCGGATACCCTGGCCAACTGATGAACGGCCGAATGAACTGTGCGAAAGCCGAATTACTCATTAATTAAGATATGCTGCGAAACCTATAAAAGTCTTCTGAAGATAATTTTCTCAAAAACTTTTCCTAACGTTGGAATAGGCCGATAATTTGTAATTTGTACGAGTTTAGTCATAATTGCTTGATTTCTTTAATGCTATTACTTTAGCTTCCACTTACAGTTAGTTACACTTACAGACAACAGATTTTCGAGATAAATTTTTAGTAAGTATATTATCATCACCTGGTGATTTTCTACAATTTAGGGTACGTACAATATTCCATACCTCTCGTGGCAATACTGCACTTGTCAATTCTCTGGAGGTGTAATTAGCCAAAGCACTTATTGTTTGCGTAGTAACATTATCGTGTGGACTGTCCCAGGTTTGAGTTAGTCCTATGTTTTTTTTTTTTTAATTCTCATTTTAAGAGCTGAGTCACTGGGTGACTATGTTGCTCTGGTTAGTAGTTATAAATAAACTTAAAAATATATTAGTTATACACTTGCATACTATTTACGCTTACTTATATTAAGCTTAACTATACTATATAACAATTTGACCATATTGGATGTATGATTTGAGAGATATATATTACAACTTCCAATCGAGTTGTCTGCAATTTGCTAGTCCTATGTCGCTTTGAAACACTTTAGCCAATTCTTCACATTGCTCATGGGTGTTAGCATCTGTTGGCATTAACTTAATTAAATTAATTAAGTTAATGCCAACAGATGCTAACTTATAATTAATAAATAAAAAAAAATATTTAAATAAAAAAATTAAATAATTAATAAATAAAAAAAATTAATTATTAGGTATTAACGAATTGGCGATTTTCCAAATACCAGAGTTAGGGCTGATAACTTTAGCTAATTTGTTATTCTAAATCTCGTCCTGGTATATACATAGTTCTGATGAATCAGGTGATTAGAAACGATCCTTCCGCAAGCATTAATGTAGGTACTATACCCATATGTATGATTAGCGTTAAAGTCACCCATGATGACCATGACAGGTTAAGTAATATGTTTAAGTCATTTGGTAATAATGGCAGAATGTGTTATTGATATATAGAGATAAGTAAATGTCGTGTTTTTCATGTATAAATTTGGACACCTATGGCCTCTATATATTTTGTATTATGTATAGGTACTATAGAATATTTTATCTTATTTCTTATAAGTAATGCCACGTCCTGGCTTCGCCCACTCAAATGTTTATCTTGGCGAAGGCAAGTATAACCGAAAATTTCTTAAATTTATGTTTTGTGTTAGTCTAGTTTCACATAAGGCGATAATATCACGATATAGTTCACTTACCATATGGCGATATAGTTACCATATCCACTTACCATATCCATCAATTCTGGAAGTTTATCTTGAGTACCGTCGGAGTTCCAACTTTAGATTTTAAGTTTACCAACACTAGACATACCGACAAAGCTTTGGCAATACTAAGAAGTATCTTGTAGAAGAAGTACTTTGTGTATCAATGAAGTACAACCTACGAATTCAGATTTAATTTCTGCAATAACGGCAAGAATTTCAAATATTTCCTCAGTAGCTTGATCGCAGGTTGATTTATCAATTTTCGAGCACCTCGATGGTGTTTGGCCTGATGAACCATGGAGAGTTAGGTTTATTATGTTTGCTAGGGAGGTCATGAACAGGAACTGGAGCAGGTCGCGCAGAATTCAGTTTGGGGAAGTCCTCTTTACTGAATTGGAAAGTTTCACGCCAAGGACATTCTCTCTGTTCGTATCTTGTATTTTGCTGAATACGTTTAAGGTACGTCAATCGGGCGCTGCATTCGCGGAAGTTCGCAGGATGTTACTCATTACAGTGCCTTATTGTCCCGCTTTGGGCAATCGGAAGTAGCATGTCTTCTGGTGCATTTCACATACCGAGGAGATTTGTTGCAGTTCTTTGAAGAATGACCAATGTTTTGACAGCGGTTACATTGTGTACCTGCAGAGCGATTTGGCTTGAATCCTTCAAAGTTAACGATACACTTGAAAAGATACCTTTTTTTTCGAAAATTTGGTGATATCAGCTCCAGCCTTCAGTTGGATCAGGAACGGAGGACATTGTGGGTTTACCCTTCTTTAAAAAGCTTACTGTTACATCATAGAAACCTATCTTTGAGAGCTGTCCTGAAAGAAGATTCGACGTAGGTAGGTGCTTAATTACAACTTTGAGGGTCTTCTCATTTTTACATGTGTACGTAAAAAAGCTGCATTTTCTAGACGCAATCAATCTTTGGCTTGCTGGTGTGCTCAATGATGTAACACGAAACCGTCACTTTGTTTCCAGTTCTGCATTGAGTGTGGAAGCGACTTTTATATTTCGAGATGAAGTTCTTGATTGTTACATGGGTCCAATTCTCTTGAATATCTAACACTATGGCTGGTATATGCCCTGATTTTTTGGGAGCAGCTATAGCTTTATGATAGTATTCATTTCCGGAATCGGCCTCTTGATCAAATTGGAGTTCACTAAACTTGTTCTTTGATTGCAAGTTTCGCGAACTATCGTATTTTGAAGAATCCTTAATAGGAACTGTCTTCTTTGATGGCCGTCATACCTCGTTGTCATCCTCTGCAGAACGTTTGCAGGCTAGGCTGCCTATAGAATTTGTCCTGGTCCGGAATCTATCCATTATGACACGACAGTCGATAGATCACTTGATGCAAAGTATCGATAACGTGTTGTCCCATCTCTATTCTCCAATGATTCAATAAGCAACGCATACAATACAAGCTTACGCACGCGCGACACTGGCGAATACCGAGCGCCAAAACTAACCGAGCTTCATCTTTTGGTACTCTATGTAATTATGGATGTTATTGTTTTATTGTAATTCTGCACATACAAAAAAGTATGAGATATTGGGTCATTTTCCTTTGGCATTTTTAATATTTCTGCTTATCGTTATTAACTTTTTTGTACTGGCCGTTATTAGTTTCTTTTTTAAATGCTCTTATAAATTCAAAGCTATTTACGTGAAAATTTTGAATAATGCTGTTCTTATAGAAAATTTAAAAATATAGCCGTAATCTGTCATAAAAAGCACAGTACGATTTTGCACACTTTGGTATTTTTGTGTGTCGCAGGCACGTCCCCGGTATTCAGCTACTGCGACCCCTTCCCGCCGCTTCCGCGCGCCGCCGGGGCCCGCGCGCGCCGCCGCGGGGACTCCGCGCTGCTGACGGACGCGGGCCGCCACGTGCCGGAGTATGCGCCCGCGTGCGTCGGCGTCGTGGAGCTGAGTGAGTGCTTTGAGTGTGCACATTTATTTTATATCGATATAAATTGGCCATGTCTAGTAAATTTGTATTTTTTTTTGATTTTTATATCCTATATATATATCAGGATAGACAGTGGAAACCCCGTTGTGAGACACTCTCCTTTTCCCACGCACCGCCTTTTGACATTGCGTGAGGAGTGGCGGAACTGAACGCCGCGCTTCGCCTTGTTACCAGAGCGAGGGAGACGATAATAACTCATCCCCCATCCTGGGAATCGAACCAACAACCGTCGCGTATACAGTCAGTCGCTGTGCCGCTGCGACACGACGGCACCGTACATTTGCCTAACTAATAGATTTAAGTTAAAGTAATAATCTTTATTATATAGATTTTACTCAAAACTTAACTTATATGACTTTATAATAAGGTTTCTATTCAATCATAATATGTTATTATGGCGCTGAAGAAGCACCTAATTTAATTATACCTAAGAAAATATCAATGTTTATACTACTGTAAATATGTCAATAGGTGTTATTGATTTTTTTCCCTTTCCCTCGTCTAGCACACAGCGGCAAGTGGCCAGGAGACATTAACTCCTTCAGGTGTCTTAAAGCCGCTTTCCACCTGCAAATATCTGAACGACTAAATAAACAATACAATCTTACAACTCAAGCGCACGATTCGTACATAGACGTATTGAAAAACGGTTACATTTTCCGCCTTATTATTGCTCACGCGAAGGAAATAACGCTGTTGCGTCGGAGTGTGGAGAAAGGCGTGGTTAAGTTTAAAGAGAGCGAGGAGAGTTTGAAGTTGCAGCGCGAGAGCTTTCTGTTGCCGAGATTGAGGGGGGCCTTGCATGGGTATGTGGATTTTTTATTTTATTTTAATTTTTTTGGAAAAGACGTGTGAAAGTGTGGCTTTAATATGAAATATTTTGGAATTTAGCCGGGAACTGGGGAACGGAGTGTCTTAACAATAGACGACTCCCTTATCCTACTATGTCGGTAAAGCACTGGTATTGATTAAACAAACAGTAAATTTTCATAATATATTGATTGTTTGAGCACATCGAGAGAATAAGTGATGAAATAATGGTTAAAAAGATAAACTATGGAGCAAAAATTTGTGGTAAGAGAGGTAAGAGGAGGCCTCGGTTGACCTTCGAAAAATCAATGTCGAAGATACTGGAGGAAGGTCGCGTAAAAAGCATGGGGACTCCTTCTGTATGAAGAGGTGGATGAATCTCACGCGCTCTCTCTGACTACTGTGTATGTGTGCATATCATATTATATGGGTTCGAATCTCATTAGATTTTATTATAAGTGTTTTGAGATATAAACCTATCATGGCGTGGTGGAATGGCGTATGAGCCTAAAGTACTCGAACGGTACAAGAAACCTAGTGTTAAGACACTCCATACCCTGCTTTCCACCTTTCGATGCATTACGTTTTGAACGGCGGAATTCAACGCTGCGCTTTTATATTGTTGCCAGAGCGTGGAAATAAACGAATATTCAATAATAACGTTCTATAAACTTTCCTAACAAAATCTTTAATTCTATTATAGATTACATCATAAGTACCCAGCGTTCGGTCCGACGACATGCTTGTTTAAACGTTGGCTCTCTTGCCACTTATTGTCGGATTTGTTCCCTATTGAAGTCGCAGAACTACTCACGGCTGCCATTTTCCTTACAACGTACCCACTCGCACCCCCGTGTACCCCCAGCGTGGGGTTCATGAGGGTCTTGCAGCTTTTGGCTAACAAAGATTGGGCCAATGAAATGATCGTGCTGGACTTTAATGACGATATGACGCGTGAGTATTTTTTTTATTTTTCTTTTTAAGTGATTTAAGATTTTATCATTATTTTTAATGATAATAGATTTTTTTTAATAAATTTTGGTATAAAGATTTAAAGAGATTAAAGTATTAACTTTTTTAAAAAAATCCTACTACTATTTTATAATTTTGGATTTTATTTTAAATACATCTGTAATGATATATTTCAAAAGTATGTCGTTTAAATATCAACTATGAATTTTTGTTTTATATTATTTACATTCCTAACTAAACTTTCTCATTTCAGGTGAAGAAATAACAGAAATCGAAAGGAAATTTTCAACAAGAGAAGACAAATCGCCGTACCTGTTCATAGTGACTCCGTACGACGGCGCAGTCCCCTCCACGTGGACTCGCCCGCTGCGCGCGGCGCCGGCGCGGCGTGCGCGCGCACTCGCCCGCGCCGCGCTCGCGCACGCGGCCCGCGCACTCGCCCACGGGGACGGGGACGCGCTGGTCAGTGGCTTAGTGTAGTAGCCGTAGATAATATTTAATCATATTTGTACGGTTAACCAAAGATCTTAGAAAATTGTTAAAACACTTATATTTTTCTAGAAATATCTTCATTTTATAAAAATATGTATCCTTTCCTTGGTGTGAAATAAGATATATCAAAATTAGTCTACTCTGTTAAAGTCATTACTCGGCAAAAATAGTAGGTATAGACATGAGAACCTCCTTCTTTTTTATCGTTTAAAAATAATAAAGAACAATGATTGATTACATTTCCTTGTTCCATGAATGTAACAAAATTTGATACTTATATTTTGTGTTTTTTTAACCAAATAGCAAGTTTTCATCCCGTCCCTCGACGGCTATGACGTCATGATCCACCTCCACCCATCACTGGTGCCCTTTACGTCGGAACGCCTCGACGCCAGGCCGAGAAAGTGCAAGGTCCCGTCTCAAGATGCGTCCGAAGATTTATTGCCGGTGGTGGAATTTCATCCGGTTCGGAGGTATTTGGAGGAGTTGAAGGTAATGCAGTTTCTTTTCTAGTTATTTTTTTTAGTATTCAAATATGTAGATAGTTTTTTTTTTAATTGTGCTATAAAGCTCTAGTTTTTTCAATATTATATTTCTTTAATCTTGTATTCAATTAAAAAGTGACTTACATTATTTTGATATTGCTCATATACACTGTTAAATTCTTAATAATGTTAATAATTTAATGTATATTTATGCCTCTTTATCCCTATAAAAGTACAATAAGCGTTTCTATAGCGAGCATATTTAGTTCCCATGGGAACCGTTGGATTTCTTATTTTATATAATTTATTAAAAATAAAATGATTTCATCAAACCGAGCCACTAGCTCTTAGCTAGCACTAGCTTCGTCATTACACACACATTACACACACATTACACACAAGCCTGTATGTACTCAGTCCGCGTACAGCGAGTGGGCGGCGTTCTTCCACGACGCGTACGGCGGTGACGTCATCGCGGTGCTCTGGACGCCGCGCGCGGCCGAGCTCACCGACATGCAGGTGGGTCTGACTCGTGGAGGTGGATTCGAACCTTGCTTTCAATTTTTTGTTAGTTTATGTTAGCTTCACGCTGTATCCCGCGTTTAGCGGGTTAGGCGAATCGAGCCTAGTCTAGTGTTAGTCTTGACAATAAGTTATAATAAGTTATTTGTTTTTAAATAATACATATATAAGAATAAATGCTTTATTTATTTATGTCCATTAATATAAATATATATTAATGGACTATCGTGGCGCAGAGGCACAGCATCTGCTTGTGAACGCGACAGTTTGTAGGTTCGATTTCCACTCATGGAGATTTTTTTATAGTCTTTTTAATGGCAACAAGGCAAAGCGCTGCACTGAGTTCTATTCTTCAACACGCAATGCCTCGAGGCGGAACGAGCGGGGGACGGAGTGTCTTAACACTAGGTTCCTTGAGCATACGATTCCCTCTGCCTACCCTGCTATGTGCGGGATACAGCGTCGTAAAGATAAACATATATATATATATATATTAATATATATATCATACTATATATATATATATATATTTATATTATGATTTCAGGATCGCAAATGCACATGCACACAGCAAGTCGTCGTTGACGGAGAAGAACATAAATGATAAAGTGAACATTCGAACGCTCATTGGGAAGCTTTTAAGATTAGTTTTTGGGCAAAAGGAATTGTTAAAGAAGCGTTGTTAATTAATTAAATAAATATATATATGCAGTATGAGGATCTTTTTTGTTTTTTGAACTTTCTATTAAATCTATATTAACTTGAAACTAATGATGTACTGTACGCAAAATAGGCTTATAAATTTAAAACTAATGGCTAACTGTACGTGAATTACGCGTGAACCGTTACTTTTGATCTTCCATTTCAAAATAATTCTGTAAGAAGAGGTAAAGCCTCTGAAAAGTCTTCCTACATCTGTACTTGTTGGTAGGATAGCGGTCAATGCTCTCGTCGCCTCCATATTGTGTCAGAAATCATATTGTAAAGTGTCTAGTAAAAGCTTAGAGGAAAAAACTACATACCAATTATCGGTAGTTTGCAAAAGCAGGTTCATTTACAAAATCTATACCAAAGTCTTCTTTGATCTAATGTTTTTTAATAAATAAATTTGATGTAAATAAAATATACGTATGAATAGTTAACATAATATTTATTTATTTATTTAATAATATTTACAACCTTAATGTATGTACATATAATTATGACGCGAAATATCTATCGTATTGTTTAAGAAAATAACAAAAAAAAAATACTGTTCGAAAATTAAAATTTTATATTTCGAAAATCGAAATTCGATATTTGAAAATTGTAAAATAACTTGCGTTTTCAAAATAAAATAACGTACTATAAGTGTTACAATAGTTATTGAAAAGACATACAAATAAAATAAAATAAAGCAAATCTACACATGATGAAGAAACAAAAATTATTCATCTAAAAGAAAACAACAAAAATACTCAATACGAGTATCATCAAAGAGCTCATCAGACCAGAGGTGGAGGAGGCATCAAGAGGGGAGGTGCGTACGAAGTAGGGCAGGCGGTGGAGGGGCGCGGGGTGGTCGCGCAGCCACAGCGGCCCGTCGTAGGCGCGCGCGGGGTCGTCGCCCTCCCCGCCCTCCCGCCACGTGCCCGCCGGCAGGTACACGTCGCGCGAGACGGCGCCCTGCTGCAGCACGGGGGCCACCAGCACCGCGCCGCCTACTACGAATTCTGGGGAATTTGGTTTTAGTTATTATGAGGGACTGTGCAGGCTGTGCCTATCTCAACACAAAAATAATCTGGTGCCCACCGCAAAGTTTATACTGACAACAAATGAAGACTGAAAAATAAAAAAAAATCCCTTCATACAAAACAGTTACAATTGTTTTACCAATTTACGTCAATTTATTTCAAATATTAATAAAATACACTAATGACTCATAGTTAAATGTGAAATGGTGAAAATAGAAGACTAAATCATAAGTACCCGATACGTGGGTATCTACAAAAAAACACCACAAAATTATTAATTCTTCCATACAACAAAGATTAGTGCTTCAACATATTATTTAGCTCATACTCGCTTTCTGCCAATTTTAGGGACATTACATTACGCATTGAACGGAGGCCTTACTTTTTTCTATTAAATAGCAAATGCCTCTTCCTTCAGAATGGAGATCGAACTGCTAGGCTTGAATAGTTGCTGATGCATTGTTAGTTTTTAATACATGCTTTAAATAAACAAAACAATCCTTCGAGCAACAGACTCACCATCCCAAATCCCCAAAGCGTCCTCGTCCGTGGGGTCCATCCACCAGACGGGCGCCACGACGGGTGTCCCCTCCTCGACGGACGCCTGCATCGCCTCGTGTATGAGGTGTGCGTATGAGGCGTGCAGATCAACGTACTGCTTTGTTATTTCTACAGTCTGTTTGTGGGAAAATATGTTACATTTACAGCATTTTCTGTTTGTGAAAGCGAGAACCTAGGAGAAGTTGGAATTACTTATCCAGATATCGCCTGTTGTTCGGCACAACTTAGCAGCAAAACTCTTTCTTTTAAAAAGAGAACGGGAAAATGAAAACGATTCATTTTCTTTTTCTTTCTTAACTTAAAAACAGTAGGCGGCCTATTATAGCTAATTCAGCGATTTCCTCCAGGCAATCTTTGGTTAGACGAGATAAGTAACAAAATTATGATATGGGAAACTGTAAATTACTGTGGTGTAATTTACTAACTACTAGTAACTGTAAATTACTGTAAATTACTGTGGTGTACTGTAAATTAATATATAATATATGCATTGAAATATAAGGTATGTGCTACATACATATATACAGACACATACATACATACATATACATATACACATGTATTCCATAAGCGGACGTGTGGTATGTTAAGAGTTAATTTAAATTTGGAGAGAATTGAGAAAACATGTGAATCACCCTAAAAATTGAATCGTTCATTGAGATATGGCGGAGAAAGTGGATATCTAAAGTAAGTAAGTATTCCGGCGACGTCGAACTAAGAGGCACTTGAGCTTTATCGAAACTAGAGACGGAGACGGGATCATACTTGCGAAGTCCAAAAATAATATCAAAATATTTTATGACATTGCCGGTAAAAGTACTTAGTGACAACAAGCAATACAGACGGTAAACCACGTACAGTAACCACATACAATGTGATAGATGAGCTATTATTAATTCTCAAGCATTTATATCTAATAGCTATTATTAATAGCTATTAGATATAAATGCTTGAGTTTTTTCTAACATTTATTTTTGAACACAATAATTTGCTTCGTATTGAAATGTTTCTTAGTTTTTTATTTCTAGCTGATATAGCATTTGGGAGATCGTGTAGTGCTAATAATAATACTTCAGTGCAATTGACACTTCATACAGTTGAACTGTAAATGCAATGGTGGTGGGGTCAAACCTCACCTGAAGGAATTAATTATCCCTTCATTGTTCTGGTAAAACCATGTGCGGGGTTAAGCTACGTCACTCCACACGCAACCACCAAAATTAAGATTGAAAGCGGAAAGTCTTTATACTAGGTTCCCCGCTACACGCGGAATAAATCAAGCCATGAAAATAAAAAGAAAAAAAAATAGGAATTAAAATAAATAAAAAACTTACCTCATTATCAAAATTCCAAGGTGCAAACGAAAATTGCATCGCCGGCAAAAATGTGTTAGCCTGCACCCATCGTATGAACAACTCCTTAGAGGGCAAGTCCGCCTGAGGGTGATTTAAATTGTACCCGTTACCACCTATCATGTCGGGGAGCACCAGCGGGTAGCCGTTGAGGCTCATCTGCAGTGAAGTGGTTATGATTGTTGGCAAGCCATTGTTCATACCCCATATTGAGTCTCTGTCTACCATTCGTACAAAAATTGGCAAGTCTTGAGTTCTGGAAATTTTCATTAGGTCAAATTATATATAGAGCCAGTACAGCGACTGTAAACGCGACGGTTGTGGGTTCGATTTCCATGAAGGCAGAAATAATATTTTAATATGCGGAATGTCTAGCTAAAAGATAATTTAAAAAAATCATTAATATTAAATTAATATTCTGTGTCAGAATTTAAAAAATCCTAAAATAAAATTTACAATTTCATAATTATATTTTGGCTCGATAGTGAAATAGACACATACATACAATCTTTAAAAGTATAGAAAAAACTAAATCACCTGAACCCAGCCCTCACTTCCACCATATCTCCGAATCTGGCGCAAGTTCTAACATATGCCTCTACTATATTGTGGGGGTGCAAGTCTATGTCTCCATGTTGCACTGGAATCTATTATATAAATAAAAAAATGTTTCTTATTATTTTTATATGCCACCAGGAGGTATATTGTTATATATATATATATATATATATATATATATATATATATATATATATATATATATATGTATATGTGTGTACAAGAGATCATAGTCCGCCGGGCGCCGGTAAACCATAATAATGCTTTAGTGGAGTTGATGTAAGTTCTTTGTGTTGGTTGTCTTTGAAATAAAATAAAAAAAAAAACAAATGCTTAGCAAGGGTCTCTTAAAATACCATAATAGATATCCCAGTTTCAATTTTTTATATGTTGTGTGTGACCTTTCTAGGTCTCATTATTTTTTATATAATAAAAAAAAGTTCCATTTAAATCTGTCCAGTAGTTCCAAAGATGTATGTACGTACGTACAAACGTTCAGTTTAACTTTTTTTTACTATATTAATATAGATTAAACATGGAAACATTAGAAACACAAAATGAAGGTAGCATAAAAAGAGTTTTCATATAGACGACGCAGACCAATCAATTCGGTCTTGTTTGGACAGTTAACTCAAACGGTACAAAATTAATAATAATTAAATATTGAGTGAAAAATTTCATACCACACTAAGTAAACAAAAATGTATTTAGATAACATATCAAAATTTGGATATAGCGGGATTCGAACCTGCGCTTCTTTTAACCGTCCAAACGCGTCACTAAATCTCTTATATAACTAACATTTTATTTATACATTTTGCACTCTACCGACTCCTTATAATACTACTTGTAGTTACAAGGCCGCCATTGCACACAATAGTATATATTTTGTTGTAATGATTTGGTAACCTTTCTTTTTTTTATATGCAATAAAATATTATTATTATATAACGATAAATATATAAAAAATTAGAAACTCCTCACCTGAGGTGAAAAACTGCTCTCTCCAGCATCGAATTTAATACTGTCTATATTGTGCTTATCGATTAAGTCTCTAACTCTATTGTACCACCATTCCGCTGCGTTTGGGTTCGTGAAGTCTACCAACCCTGGTATAGACCCATTGGGGTTCCACCAGTTAGCTTCTGGACTTCCAGCTTCGTTTAGAACTAGGTAGCTAGAAGTGTTTTTATATTAATAGGAAAAAGATGAATTGGTTATTGTAATTTTTTGAAATTATTTAATTTGAATTAATTAATGATAATAAAAAAATGTGTTAATATATTTTTGTAAATATTTCACGTAAACATTATTCATATAGTATTTTCTTTTAAATTAATAATTTTATTACTATATATAATTTGTACACAAAATATATAAAGAGAAATTATAACTTACCCATTATCTAACGCTTCAGAGTACCACGGCTCACAGTTGCTATTAATGAACGGGTGAACCCAAATCGTGACACGGAAACCTAATTTATTCAATTCTTCAACCAAATGCGTCATATTCGGGAACTTATCAGTATCCACTTCCAAAGATCCGTAGCAAGTCTCCCACAGATCATCAATTTCTAGCTGAGAATCATTAAAACCGTGTTCTCTAATTTCCTGTGCAAATTCCATGACCTTCTCCCCAGTAATATTCTGTGAATATTGTGCCCAGGTCGACCAAATTGGATGCTCCACCATCCTGAAGTCTGGCACTCCTGAGGGTTTGCCCAAATAATTGTCAACTGCATGCTGATGAGCTTTCTTCACGTCAGGCAAAAACCAAATATCGTAAGAGAGCTCCGTGTGGTTCCTCTTTGTAGAGTATGGCGCCGCTATTTGGGCACCGAAACAAATATGATTGTCTTGCACTAAATGATAATCAACGAACAAAGGCACTTGAGGATGGACATAGAAGTATTCGCCAGCTGAATTCAGCCAATACCTTTCAGCGATAGCGCCATTGTCCTGCTCCTTAGAGACGGACGCGCTATAGTTTTGTTGGGCATTCTCTATGGGGTATACTTGGTCTATCTGCATAGGACCCCCGTACCAGTGTTTTGAACCTTAAAAGGAGACGAGGATGAGGGAAATGTCATAAATTAAATCCTTCAAAAAATTCAAGAAGGCGTATTTATTAAAGAATAAAATTTCTTACCAAAATCGAAGCAATCTTCAAAACGCACTGGATCTTCAGTATCCCATTTAATCTTGATGCCCCTAGCGCTTCTAGCGTCGTCGTACAAAGTGTGAATAGTTAGATTGATTCGCCCGACCTGTATGAGAACGCCACCTTCTATTTCTTCGGAGGAGTAAACTGAATATACCGTACGTCCTATATGACCCAGCACTGTTCGTTCGTCTTCTAGAAGATGAGAAAATGTACATATAATTTGTGAATAATTATAATAGACTATTAAGATATTACAAATTGAAACTTTCCTTTTAATATTTACAAAATACTCTACTGGAAGCTGGCGCAGTAAGAGAGTATTTGATTGTTACCGCCATGCTTAAAGGTTTGATTGCACTTAAAGGATAAAGTGCGGCGTCGAGTTCCGCTAATTCGAATATATCTCGATCCGCTTTCTCGAATTTTTGTTTTCATCGAAAATTTGCACTACCCGCTAATAACGGGATAAAGCGTGTTACAAAATATCAAAATCCATTACAGCAGGATTTGAACCTGCAACTTTGAGAGTACTAATTGACTGAGTTTATAATGACTGGTCATTAATAATTTTTTTATTATTTTCACTAAAATTGCAATTAAATTACACCATAAATTAGCGGATAACATCTTAAAATGGGCGGAGAGTCCAGAGCGGAGTGTGGGTGAGTGTAACTAAACTAATAAGGCATACAATTTATTATTTAGTCTGTTTAACTAAACTTGGCCTAGACATATGACGGTGGTATCTTGTAAATAGTGATATCAGTGATAGTGGAACCAAAAGTGACACTATCACTGATAATAATCAATTTGGTATGGAATGATTTTACTAGATGTTTCGCAAGTAGGTTTTGTATTGCTAAAACTCTCTAAGATTCGATTTATTTTATAAAATAATTATGATTTTCCAATTTTATCTGTTAATTTTAAAAAAATATTATAATACATACATGAATTACAAACAAACTTGTATATACAATACTCTTAATATTTTTTTAGAATATAGCTTGGCTGTTATACCATTCGTGAAACAATCAAGGCATATTGAGATTGACTCAGCTAAATAATTATTTTTGTTTTCTCATCCTGTTGCTTAGCAACGTAATATTTCAAATTTGGGCCTCGTGAATTCGGGAATTCGGATTATCTGCCTAACGCGCTATATGCGGGAGTAAAATAAATAATTATCAAATTTAATTATTGAAATAACTTTTTAATTATTAACTAAACTTACCATCAGTTATGACGAGTAGAAACCCGCCGGTCATTTGCGGTTCTAGTGTGAGGTCTACATCGTTGGCACGGATCGGGACTGCCGCCGAAAAGGCACGAGCGGTCAGTGCCAGGAGACCTATAAAATTTAATAAGGATATATAATCTAATAATAAATTAATAAAATCTTGAAAATGTATATTTTTAAATAAATTAATGGCGTTGTAAATTGAATGTGATTAAGCATTATCTCCCATTGCCATAGTTAGAAAAAACGTGAAAAAAAAAACAAAATATAACAGTAACGTGTTTTTTATCGCTTTCTTAATTTAAAATAAATAATATAAGTAAGCTAGTAAATATACACTTATTTGTAATAGGTAAATAATTAAGTATTATATATCTAATTAAATTATACTTTCAATAGACTTAATACATAGCTTAAGACTTTAGGCGCTAAAATTCAAATGATTGGCGTATTTTTTTATAAACTAAAAAATAACCTAACTAAATAGCCTAAAGCACAATATCATTCTGCCAAATAAATTGTGATACAAATCTAAATTGTATAAAAGCATGAAATACAGATTAATAAAGTATGATAATTATGACAACACAAACCAATTATAAAATAATGATATTAAAAATCTTAGTCAATATAAAGAAAAATCTAGACGATCAACATTAGTAGTTATGCTAGTGTCTATTACGTCAAATGTCTAGAATGTATCGTGTTATTTATAATTTATTATGTAACGTTTATGCAGTACAAATCATAGGTCACAGAAACACACATCTGTCAATGTGAGTACAGAATTTTATAGAAAAAATATAAAGGTTTTATATATTATAAAAAAAAGGTAAAACCTAAAAAAGGTTATAAAAAAATTATATTTAAAACTTATATATTTTGTTAAAATATAAATATTAGAATTCATTTTTTACTTATATATATATTCTTAATTTCTTTTTTAATATAATTTTGATATATACAAGTACATTATTGACTAAAATATATAAATTAAATAGTTACATAGTTTTAAGATTATTTACATAAAATAAGGATGTACCGCGTAATTCGGCTGTTTCGTTAAGACCACTATATATAATTAAAGGATAATTTAACGATAATATAAAAAAGTTACCTAGCAAAGTCCTTAAAGCCGCCATCACAGATCACTCAGTGTCGGCAACTAATATAACATGACAGATTTATCTAAAAACATACTCAATTCTTTTATCTTATATATATCGGACTCTTGAGATTTATTACAGATATATCTATTTCCTTCTGTTTATGTAAAATTGTCAGACGTTTCTAACCTAACGGCTGTTGTGCAGTGGCAGTTACAGTTGTCCGTGATGACAGGATGGTAGCAGGTTCTATGCGTAATTATAATTTATTTTAATTTTGTGTGGACCTGGTTCCCTCATGTAGCAGTGTAGGAAGAGGGTACCTGCCTAGTGTTAAGACACTACGTTTCTTGTTTCCTTCCATTCGTGATATTGGGTCCATCTTTCGTATTCTTTCTTCCACTAGAATATTTTATATATTGCCTAAGAAGCCTGTGCATAAGAATTAAACGCCAAGTTATATTGTCTATTTTTTTGTTTTTATTTATTATCATTAGCAGCTATATTTTTTTAATATAGTATAGCTAATAATCAATGTATCTGTGCATACTTTTAATATTTATTAATAATATTTGTTAATTAAATGAAATATTCTGATTAATTTAAACTTATATAATTACTTAATATTAAATTATCGATATTTGTAAACGTTAAAGTGACCCTCCCGTTCGTTTGGATATGTTATTCGAAATCATATTCTACATGGTCGTATTTAGTCTAATACATATTAATATAGATATTTTTATACCAGCCGTTTCAGAGATTAGCCGGAACAAGCGGACAGACAGACAAAAATAAAAAAAAAATTGACACTCCAATTATTTGTTAGTATAAAGCAATAGTAGTACCGACTAGTCTAGAGCGTAGGCGATAGGTCTAGAGTCTAGGCGATAGACAATAGATTTGGCTAATTAGTCAACCGACTCATCTAGTCACAGTCGGCACATCTAGTCTAATAACTAGTTATGCAAATATAAAATGCAAAAATATTTATTTCGACCTTGATACCTCCAAGAAATTTTGAAAAAATGTTCTTGACAGACAGATTTTTGGACTCACTCCATGGCTAAAGAACTAAAACGAATTAAACTGAATATGTATAATTAATGTTGTCTTAGACTTCTTTACCGCAAACGGAATAAACGGAACCCGTATAGTATAATTTTGTTGTCCGTCTGTCAGCCGATCTGTACATCTGTCACGGCCATTTTGTCATAATCGCGTGGAGGCATCAAGTTGAAATTTATCTAGGTCTAGCCTCCAGGTCCTTCGGACCAAAGACAATATCAAAAAATACATGCTTCTTAACTTGTCGCATTTATGTGATATTCACTGCGTAATCGAAACCTGTACCGGAACATCCCGTTGACAAAAAGGTATGAAATTTGATAATAAGTTGGTATTTGTAGTAGAAACAAAGGAAAATTCCGAATCAAAGTGTTACAAACTTATTTATGTAGTTCATTTCATGCAACATGAGTGCATACAACCGCATTTTTAAGTTGTCATATTTTGTCTGTTTGTTTATAGTAATTATGTATTTTTCATTGACATACAATCATAAAGTTGGTACAGAACCCTCGGTGCAAGGATAACACTCGCAATTGACATTTTTTAAAATTCATTTGAAAGGTCACAGTGTATTAAAAATGATAATGTAATTTATTTAAAAACATACGTGACATTGATTTATCTAGACTGATTATCGAGTATATAAAAAAAAAACATACTTACCTACATTAACATTAAAAAAATTATATTTAATTATTAATAATACTAATTTATTGTCATAATAATCAAAATAAGACAATAAAACAATAATTGGCCGGAATGTTTATTTATTCAATTACAAATAAATACATAAATAAAATATATATAAAACACATCCTTAATTTTCAAGAATAAAGTAAGGCAATATATCCAACGGTGCGGGATAGTCTCTCAGCCACACCGGTCCAGAGATGATTTCTCCAGAGTGTCCATCTCGCCACTCTCCGCGTGGCAAGTAAATGTCGCGGGACACTGCGCCCTCCTCCAGCACTGGTGCTGAGAGGATACGCTCACCGAGGAGGAATTCTAAAATAAAATTTGTATTATGTTAAAAGAAAAAAATGGAAAGAAAATGTTTATTGAAAACGTCCAAGCGTTCTGATCACAAAGTTTAGAGCTAAATATTGTTCTCACCGTCCCCAATAGCCAGAGCGACCTCGTCTTCGGGGTCCAGCCACCACACGGGCGGGTTGACGGGAGCGCCGTCCCGCACTGACGCCTCCATGGCCGCCAAGATGTCGTCAGCGAACTCCGCGTGGAGCTGTGTGTAGCGACGGCAGATCTCTACTGCCTGGGGAGTTTAATAGAGATATTTGGTAAGTTTTGTTCATGTTATTTAAAAATTGTTTTCGAAAATAGGCACTAATTTTAAGTAGTACGTACATACGGGGAACGGACGGTAAGTCTCGGACTAAGCTTTCGTTACTTTAATTGCTTCACGCTTTATTCCGCACATAGCAGTGTAGGCAGAGAGAACCTAGAGTTAAGACACTCCGTTCCCCCTTTCTGCATTTCGAGGCATAGCCTATTAAGTGGCGGAGCTCAACGCCGCGTTTTGCCTTGCTGCCAAAGCGAAGAAAATAAATCGAGTTTCCAGGCAAACGCTATGCCTCTGCGCCACGACTGTCCATATGTATATTACAATAATGAAAGTATATATATAAGTCATACCTCTTCATCGTGATCCCAAGGCACAAACGAGTATTGTAAAGTCGGCATGAAGACATTCGCCTGTAACCATCTGACGAACAATTCTTTAGACGGCTTATCATTGTATCCGTTACCGCCAATCATGTCCGGTAACACCAGGGTATACCCGTTCAGATTCATTTGCAATAATGTCGTTACTAAAGTGGCAAGTCCGTTATTGAAGCCCCAGTATGTGTCTTTGTCTACCATCCGGATGAATACTGGAAGGTCTTGGGTTCTGGAAAAATAAAGGATCTCGCTTCTTTATCAGGCAGGAAAGTACGTGTAGTTTGTTTAAGTTTTAAAAATAAGTAAGCAATATAATTGTTTTGCTCGAAACGTATTGCCCATATCTAGTAGAGAAATATGGCAGAGACTAGTGATGTTTCACTACGTTCTCCACATTATTTTTAGGATTGGCACATTCTTCTTCACGATGGAGAAGACTGAGAATATTTAAGACGAAATTCAACATTAGATACACTTAAAAATACAAACAATGAGTAATAAAGAGTAATTGTGTACTGGAATGAGAGTAATTGTGTACTGGAATGAGGTATTATTCATTTATAATTGATTTTCGGCAAGTATTTGCATGTTAGAGCTGCGGATTCAAAGCCTACTCTGACTAATAAGCTTTAAAAATTTTTTTTTAAAGTTTTTAAAGCTTATTAGTCAGAGTAGGCTTTGAATCCGCAGCTCTAACATGCAAATACTTGCCGAAAATCAATTATAAATGAATAATACCTCATTCCAGATCTAACTTCAATCATAGGCCCGAACTGGGCGACCGTCCTCACGTACGACTGCACGATGTGTCCGGGGTGCAGGTCAATGTCGCCGTTTTGGACGGGGATCTATAATAATGAATAACATACTTATGTAGATTGTAGATGTATTATACAGCTCAGCGTTTTACTGTTAACGTGAAGGTTGTGGGTTCGATTCCCATTTAGTTAAATAAATAACTTAAGTGCAGCATTGACCCCGCTTCTCAACAGGCAGTGTCTTTGCGTGGCAGAAGCTGGAAATGGAGTATGAAATATTATACCAATGTTACCCAATGGGGTTCTCTCCGCCTTATCTTACAATATGCCAAATACAGCGTGAAGCAAAAAAATAAAAGGACTTTTAGAGACCTTAAGAGTAATTGTGTACAGAGGTAACGTTAAGTTCTATCTGACCTGCTGCACCTATTTGTTGTATTTTATTTAAATGTTTTTGATTGTTATATTAATAAACAATATCAGTCAAGTGCGAGTTGGACTCGTACACCGAGCGTTCCATAACTATTTCATGATTTTAAGTCAACTTAACTACTTAGGTATATTCTGTAAGGATTATAGGTTTTAATTCCATATAATATGCCTCGTATATATATCTTTCGATTGTGTTGTGTTGACGTTTCAATTTTCCTATGATGCAAGGGAACTTGATATTTCATATAAATATCAGCTTGCGATCTTTAGAAAAATGATCCTGACTTACGGACAAGAAGTAAACCCACAAGGGTTTTATTTTTAAGCCCGGAACTCAAAAAAATACTCACCTGAGGAGACCAACTGGATTCACCAGCGTCGAACTTAACACTGTCTATGTCATAAGTCTCAATCATTTCTCTAACTCTAGACGAGAACCAATCAGCTGCTTCAGGGTTCGTGAAGTCAATGTACGCGGGGAGGGAGCCGTTGTTGTTCCACCATGAGGAGTCGGGGCTGCCCTTCTCGTTGAGGACGAAGTAACTGTTGATTAAATGTTGTATTGTAATTAATAATTTCAAGTGAGTCACGATATATCAAGTAATAATGTTTAAATTTATTTTAAATAAAATTCAATTTTATGTATTTGATTCTATGATACAACTTGATTTTCCTGACAATATCGATTAAATAGATCTCTGTATTATGCAGTTGAATATAAAACAATTCTCAATTTCGTTATATGATAATAAAAATAATAGTTTTGATTGTAACTAAATCATAATTTTAAAAACTTACCCTTTAGCCAAAGCGTCAGAATACCACGGCTCGCAGTCTTTATTAACGAATGGGTGCACCCAAATAGTCACCCTGAAGCCAAGACCCTTAATATCTTGTACGAGTTGCTTAAGATCAGGCAGCTTCCTCTCATCAACAGTCAAGGAACCGTAGCAAATCTCCCAAAGATCGTCAATTTCGAATTGGGCATTAGGAAAACCACTGTCATTGATTTCATTTGCAAACTCCCATAGATTCTGTTGATCGATTTCCCTGGAATACCTTGCCCAGGTCGACCAGACTGGATATTTGATCATTCTATAATCGGGCACTCCTGAAGGTTTGCCAAGGTAAGTATCTATAGCGTGCTGGTGGGCGATTTTTGCATTGTCGAAGAACCACAGGTCGTATTCTAAGACATTACGGGAACGTTGTAAGGAGTATGGATCAGAGACTTCAGCTACGAAGCAAATATGATTGTCCAGAATATTATGATAATCCACAAATAATGGAGCCTCTGGTTGAATATAAATGTACCATCCGTTGGAGTTGACCCAATATCTTTCTGATACGGCGGCGTTGTCGTCTTCTTTAGATATGATTGAATACTTTTCCAATTTTGATTTTTGAACTGGCCAATATTGCTCTTTTTGTTCTGGGCCGCCATACCATTGCTTTGATCCTGTGGAATTGGTGCCATTATTAGCTACTTATAAGTTTTATATAATGTAATAGTTTTACTCAAAATCTTGAATTAGCGTTTGATAAATATAGTTAATGATTACGTCGTCAGTCAATCTTAGATTTAGGCCGAAAACAAAACTGAAAGAAATTACTATTTTAAAATGAGAGAATTATTCATTTAATTGGGGAAATTGGGTTATATACCTACGTACGAAATAGTATTTATTTCAAACTTTTTATCTTTTTAAATTTATTTTATGTTTTTCTGCAACAGATAACATATTTTATTACTCATAGAGAATTATTTAATATACTGCTTACCGAAGTCATAGCAATCTTCAAACACTTTGTCACTGGGGCCCTCCCACTTGATGGTGACTCTGTATCCACCGCTGGCGGCGTCACGCCCTTCGGATATTTCCATTTTTACATCCTCATCTCCAATATCCACTTTACGACCTATCTGTCCGAGAAGTAGGCGGTTGGAGTCTAGTAATAAAACAAATTTTACATAAATAATTATATATTAATTTAAAGAGGTTGAACATGCCACCTGAAGAACAATTGTTATTAATATAAATGTTTCTTAGTTCGAGTTGAGTTTTTATAACTCGTAGGCTTTCTAACATTAATAAACAAATATATACAGCCGCTAAATATTTCTACACTATTATCTTATTATTGGTATTCATTTAATTAGGTTTGCTAGTACCTAGTAGTTATCACGATAACTTATATATAAGAATTAGTTGAAATTGACAGCACAAATGTAATATAATAGTAGTGTTTAAAACACACAAAAATATGTTATTTTAACTGTAACTGTAAAGATTAAGATTACCTGTAATGGCGATGACATTGTAATTGCCTTCCGCGTTCTCCTCCAGCTCAAAGTCACGGGCAGTTGGTGCTCTGGGCACGGCGGCTAGCACGGCCGTGAGGCCTGTAATAATAAAATAACGTATAGGTATAATTGATATTTTTGTTTTTGGAATTATAAAACTATTAAATAAAAAATTAAATGAGGATATATATATATATATATATATATATATATATATTATATATATATATATATATATATATATATATATATATATATATATATATATATATATATATATATATATATATATATATATATATATATATATGTATATATTAGATGGAGCCGTAGGTTGAAGGAACCTAGTGTTAAGACACTCCGTTCCCCACTTTCCGCCATTCGAGGCATTGCATGTTGAGTGGCGGAACTCAATACCGCCGCTGTTAAATATATGTATTGTTCATAATTTAGTTAAAAAAGTTAAAAGCATATTTTTCAACTTTTCAAACAAAAACACCAAGTACCTATCCAAAATTAAGTAATGTAATTGAAAAAAAATAATTCATTATAAATGTTTATTGTTTTCTTTCAAAAACTGCCATTGTTTACAGAGCAGATGTAGTAGAGATGTGGCATTTCACTCATTTTTCTCAACATTCTCGAAGCTCCTACTCCCATACATATTCCCCTTATTGGGATCGAACCAATAACCATCGCGTTTACAGTCACTAGGATACAAGATAGTTTAAATAAATAAGTAGCCTCACCTGCCAACAGCATCAGCCACTTCATGTTGGTGGTCGTCAAAGGTATGGATTGATTATACCATTTTATTATTTCCCATATCTAACACTTTATCGCCTTCTCGAGCGCGGATAACGTGTCAGATACAACTATCTAACAATCCCCAGTGAACTATATATATACAGCGTGTTCCATTGAATTATTATTAATTTTCATGCATCACGTTCAGAAAGCTATGCTTGTTATGCTTTTTTAGTCAGATATATATATATATATATATATATATATATATATATATATATATATATATATATATATATATATATATACATATATATATATATATATATAGCCTACTCCACTTTGCACGGTCTTTAACATCCTCAGTGGATAATTTATTGGCTCTCATGTCTTGTGTCACGACATCCAGCCATCGCATCCTTGGGCGTCCGGGTGGTCTAACTCCAGGGACAGACATGTCAAGGCACTACCTTCCGACATAGTTCTCAGATCGGCGCATAACATGGCCATACCATCTCAGGCGACGCTCTTGGAGCTTATCCGCACGTCACGGACCCCAAGACTACCTCGAATGAACGTGTTGCGTATGCGATCGGACCGCGTCACGCCACACATCCATTTCAGCATCTTCATCTCCGTGACGTGAAGCTCCTGAGTGTGCCGAGATAATGTTGGCCAACATTCGCTGCCGTATATAAGAACTGGTCTGATAATGCTCTTGTATATCAGTCCCTTGAGCTTGGGCGGTATTCTGCTATCGCAGACCACACCAGTGACCTCCCGCCATTTGGCCCAGGCAGCGTTTATTTGGGCATGGATGTCGTGGTCGATGCCTCCAGACTCATGCATAACGGCTCCAAGGTACCTGAACTTCTCCGACTTAACGGCTGGCTCAGGCCCGATATGGATGGTGCTCGATATATATATATATATATATATATATATATATATATATATATATATATATATATATATATCTTCTCACTACTCGATCGAATGTATATATAAATTTATATTTTTATCGACTTTAAAATGGACATCGATTTTAAAATGGCGGCATGCGAAGAACAGTTTGTACTTGTGAGTTTTGTTTCTCTCGCGTAAGTAGACAAAACCTAGACACTCCGTTGCCCCTTTCTTGCCGAATTTTCGGGGCATTAAGAGGTAGAACTCAACTCAACTCGCTTTATTTACAAAATATTAAGTTTTTACCTGAATAAGCACCTAATTATCTATTTTCAATCATACTCTATAAGTTTTGAACAGGTTTTACCATGAGTTTTGCAAATCTTTTACCGTTTTCTGAATATCCTCGTATGACTAGTGATAAGATACAGTCCTTCACATGAAGTATTTTGTTTACGTAAATAATGTTACATAATAATTTATTTGTTGTAAATAATTTATGCATGAAACCGGAAGACACTAATTTATATACAATTTTTATCTTTTTTATATATTTTTTTCTATTAGACAATTACTTTTATGACTACATACTTTTATATACAGATTTGAATTATTATTCTTTTTAATTTCTTTATTAACTTTACCAGCGGTTGTTACATTATTATCAGCGAATACATTAATTTTATTAACAAAAGCAATTAATGTACTATTACTTAAAAGTAAATACCGCATGTAAAAAAAATAAGGCAGAGACAAAGAAGACAGCAAGAATATAAGCTTTACATATAAACATAGATGTGTAAATATCAAAACAAAATTAATCAGATCAATGTTATATTTAATATCAAAAGACAAAAGTGGTAGGTGCTAGGCAGAATCTCAGTTATATAGCATTCAATTCTACATTAACAATGTATGCCAGGCTCGATCTAATTATAATTATGAATATTAAAAAAAAAATGTCATTTATATACAAAAATATTCTTTTTATTCAGATTATAAATTTTCTAGTAGAATGGGTCTTTTTATAGTGTACTTTTAGTAAAATACTTTGGACTATATCAGTGGGGAATAAATAAAAAAATATATACAATATATAAAAAATTTAATCATTATTTTGTATCTATGTTAAGATATACATTAAATGTGTAATATTTTTCTATGTCGTTCCGTCGTAATTCTATAAATTGTCAGTAAGTTCAGTAACAATAATGTTCCTTGGTTACTAAATAGTAAATATCATCAAAATCATAGACAATAATAACATAAATTTTATTTATAATATTCCATGTCAAAATTTTTATTATCTTTTTTAAAACATATTATCAGTATAAATAATCAGTAATATTATTTTTTAATTTTTTATTCCATAATTTTAGCCTTACGACTCCCGCTACTAAACATAGGCTACTCAATTCCAAAGATCCACACGACATTTGCCGCATTCAAGGACATTTTAATTTTTTTTATTTAAAATTAATGTATATGACGTGTGCCACGGACTTTACAATAATTAGAAACCATAGACTAAATATCAAAATCATTGTTCCTCCTAGCGTCTTTGTGTTTTGTTTCATTTACTAAAGCCGCGCATCTTACAATGGCAGATCCGCGCATCCGGCAAATAAAAATTAAAACCGGCGTTGTAAAAAGGATTGCCAAAGAGAAAGTAGTTTACGAAAAGGAAGCTGAACAACAGAAGAATAGAATACAAAAAATAAAAGACGAAGGGCAAGACGAACATAATATAAGGAAGCAAGAGGAGGTCCTGCAAGAGTCGCTGATGATGGTCCCTGACTGTCAACGGCGGTGAGTTTATTATTGTTTATTAATTTACATTACTCAAAAACAGAATTTGCTTTTACATTCGTTTTGGAAACATATTTTCGTTATTATTGAGCTATGTTAAGCCATGAGGTGGGTCATTTACTGAATAAGAATGAGTCAGATTCAAGTTTCTTTCATCATATGTCGCATTTGGTGGTTCTGCTGAGTCATAAATGCTGAATTATGCTCAAACGACATTACGATTAGCGTAACTCAGTCATTCAAATAACTTATTTGTATTTTGACTTACTTTTCTTTGTTAAGTATCTGAAATTTCATAAAAAGCGTCAAGTTCTATCATGCATTTTTTTTTATTTTAGCCTGGCTAAAGCATTTGCAGACTTAAAAGGAATTCTAGAATCTGAACAAGATCTCAAAGAAAACGAAGACTACATAGCAGCAGAACAAGTATTAAAAGACGCTGAAGTCCAATTACCTGAAACCTCTTAATCATACTTAGTAATATTTTTATACTAAATAATCATGTCACAATTATTTTCTAACATTTTTACATTCCAAAATACGTTTCCTTTGCCTCCCCCTCCACCTCCTTCAACCCAAGAACCATCAGATCAAGAATTTGTTAATTCATTTGAATCCAGAATAGAAATATCTAAGAAGAAAACGTTGAAAATAAATTGTGAAAGCATATGCCAGACTAAGTTTTGTCTGGCCAGTTTGGTTTCTGCTATCCGAGATATAAAGGCACAAGAGAAGTTACTGGCTGGAAACAACTTGATCAGTGATGAGGAATGGAAATCAGCCATTGAAAGCATTAAAATCAATAAGTTCGTCATAGATTCAACTATACAAAGAGTAACTAGCACTTTCATAGAAATCAATAGGAAAGTTTTGGCTAGGCGCGCGGCTAAACGACGGCGTCAAAAAAGACGTCGTTTGGAATATAAGGAAGAGAAAAAGAGGTTGATGAAAGAAAGAGAGGAGAGGTCTCGGAAAATTGACGAGAATTTGCAGAAAATAAAGCAAGAGTTAGAGAGGGCTAAAAGGGTTTGTTTTTTTTTATTGTTGTTCTTGTTTCTATTGGTATGGTGTTAGGTTATATATTAAGTATTGCCACCAGTGTAGCAAAGCTGAGATTGACACACATTGGTAGTTTGTACCTCATTCAAGAGATATGTATGAATTTTTTTAAATTGTTTGCTATAAAATTGAATATTAGTTTCTCTGGTCTACTTAAACAAAGTTATATCTAATCTACACCATAGAATTGCTGAAATAATAAAAAAAATAAAATATTAAAGGAGAACATTAATATATAAAATATTTATTTTCAGGAAGAAGAGGCTAAGCGTGAAGCAGATATTGTATTAAAAGAGGTGCTTCGTAAAAAGCATGATGCAAAGAAAACAATGGAAAAGTTAGATGCCTTGTTCAAGCTGCGGCTGGCTCGGCAGAACACTGCTAAGGGGAAGGGGCAACAGGTTCTGGAACATGAGGCAGCTGCTTTTGCTAATAATCTTAGTAAGTTGATTTGAACATTTATATGTAACAATTATTATGAATTAAAAATAAGATCTTCAAATACATAGATATTTTCCACAGACTCGTTTGGTCCATGCCTGTTTTATGTTTCTTTTTTATAAACCACTATATTAGTTAAGGTGTCTGACGAAGTCTCAAGAGGTTCTGGTTCAATTTAAGTGATTATATTATTATACAGAATAAGGATGTTTTTAGTTTTTATTTTCATGCTGTATTGCATGTAGACAAAGATGACCTAACGCCAAAATACTTCTAAGTAATGTTACAAACTTTATTAAAAAATAAAAATATAGTTCCTAATAACTATAACTGTAATTTTAAGCAAACTTATTGTATGTAAATTAAATATAATTTTACAGAAAGACTCAAGTCACTGTGGACATTTAAACAAGCATCCTACGAAATAGAGGAAGAGGAGCTCCGTAAAAAGTTAGATGAGGGCAAAGACAAAGTCAACAGCACTGAAATAGAAAGGCAGACTGTCAACAATCTGGCCAAGTGGAATAAAGTGTTGTTTGGAACTAAATGTGGTCCGCAGATGGACTTTAATGGGGATGTGGAAACATTTATTAATGTTAGGTAAGTTTCAATTTTGTAAAATTAAACAAGCTTGTAACGCCTAGTTATGGACTCCCAAAAATTGAATAAATTATTAATGGACATGAGTATACTCGTCCATAATGATAAAAATGTGTGGAATTGATGTCATTTGAATTTTATGCAGGATACTACTACCATTGTATTTAATAATAAAATTGTAACTATTGATATGAGAAAGAGCAACTGTTGAATTTCTCGCTGGTCTGCCTCAAGCAGAGCTGTCTTTGACAATTCTAAAGCAATTAACTATTATTCAAATAAAAAATATTGATTTTGAATATTATATATATAATATATATTTTATTTATATAGGTATGGGAATGCCTTGACCTCATTTAAAGAGTTGGATGGAATTAAATGCTAAATCCATTTCTTTTGCATACTAGCTTAGTTTTAGTTTTTTAGTTTAAGGAGATTGTATAGTAAGAAAGAGATAGCATTACACAAAGGAAATCCTATTATAATACAAAATAATTAATATTTACAGCATATATTATGTTAACAACAATAGGTTACGGGAAAGTTTTATTTTTAATATATTATTTTGTTTCTAAGCTCTTATATGATGTAGTTTTTGTTTTCTAATTCCAGGTCCGAGTGGGACAGGTTCATAGACACCAGCCATGAAGCTAAACCGATGCCCGTGGGATGGGTGTTCCCCAAAGCTTATTAATATTGATTATTAATCGAAATCATGCCTAAAATATAGTTATTTTGCGATTATTTTTTAGAATTTATTAAATTGAGCTACGTAATGCGTTTATGTATGAATAAATGTGTCATTATACTGTTTTGATTTTTTATTTAACTGCCTTAGGATTTTGTATAGGCTGTCCGTACCCACCCCAAAAAAAGTGAAAAATTAAAACACATTATAAGTAATTTCCTTTTTTTTGTCATTAAACCACTCAAGATCAGGCTCCATTGGAGAACAGCTCCACTAACGTCCATGGCGGGTTCTCTCTCGAGTCGCTCAAAGCGCGCGTCAACATTTATATATTTCAGTAATACATATTCATACTGACTCCGGTTTGAAGAAGTGCCTGAGTGCATTTTACTAACTGGATGTGAAAAATTAGTTATTTATTCAAATAACTTTATTCAAAGAAATCACATTACGCACCACCATTATAAAAAATAACATATATTTATTCATTTAACAAAGAAAGAAAATATATATATATATATATATATATATATATATATATATATATATATATATATATATATATATATATATATATATATATATATATATATATATATATATATATTGGCTGCTAGTGGTCTCAAGTTCAAATTGTAATGTTTGTTTTAACTTTCATCTAAACATGGTCATATAATTTTGCGCTAATTCTTAGATATAACAAACTTTGATAAGGGTTTTAGCTTATATTTACTCATCAGAAATATTGACTCTTTAGAAAAATTGTCTAAATACTCTATATTAATAGAAGCCAAAAATTAATTTTAATTTGTTTTCCTGTCTTTTGTCTGTGTCTTGTCTCAAACAGACATGAATCTCAGATATGGCTTATTGATATAATTACAGTTTTCGATATTGTATTTCGGTAAGGTTCATTTAAGTTTCTTCTATTTAATTTATTCAGCTAGTAACTTTAGTAATTATAAGGTTAAACAGCCAAACTACAAAACTGCTTTAAAACATTCAAACGTGCAATTGCATATTGCAAGTGCATATTTATTTCGCGAATGTCTAAATGTCTATGTGTACAGGTAGCTATATAATATATAAAACCTTAAAACATAACTTTTAAAATCCTTTAAGTTTTAGAACCTGTAATAATAGTAAGTGGGTAGCCTTTATATATAAACGCGATGGTCTAGGTCTAGTCCCAAAAAAAATACACATCATACTTTTGGTACATAGCCTCGTTATTAAGTTTTACCTTGCAATGCAAAAAGTTGTAATTTAAATTATTTGTTCGATATAAAAAAAAAGCAAAAGGTTTACAAGAATAATAATCTGTGACAGCGTTAATCTTAAAGTAACTGTATCATCGTGAGTTGTAAAGTTTACAATTTACAGAAAATATTTAAACTTTCTAATTAAATATTATATATTGACATAAATAACATTTTTATTATTTTATTTATTTAAATATATTGTTTTTTTTTAATTATTTTGTTTCAAATTATTCTCTTTCTCTGATAAAAATGAAAATGGCGTAAGTTATGAAAAATAAAAAAAGAAATGCAATTGTATTTTATATAAGAAATTAAGGAAGATTTTTTTTATTATTTTTTTTTAAAACCTGAATCTTAGCTTATTTTATAATATTTAAAACTTTTAAGCTATTCCGTTTTATCTGTTTAAAAAAAAAAAAACTACAACAATATTTTCTCTCGTAATAAAATTGTAATAAATCTAATGACATATACACATCTTATATACACATCTACAAACGTTACAATGAAAATGTATATGTAAATATAAAGTTATACAGTCGGCAGTTATATACAAAATTATGAGAAAATAATAACGATCTAACAATAATATATTGACGCCCGGACACTACAATCTGGTAAATGTAAATAGTACTGCATGTACCTCATGTGTTGTTTGGAATTAAACTAAAATATAAGTGAATATAAGCATTCAATAATAATATAAAATATCGCCTGTCGCCCGTGATGGCGACAACTTGTGGCAACAATAACAAAAAAAACATTACATATATAAACATATTGAATTCATATGAAAAAAATATTTAAATTTAATACATTTCTACAATCATTTTTTTTTAAATAACTATTCGCTCTTCCACCAAAAATATAAAAAAAAAATCATCAAAGGCAGGCAAGTTGTCTAAAGAAGTACCAAGATTATTCCTCAGAGGCGTCCACATATTACAAAATCTAAATCTAACAATATACAAATAATACAAATCGTTCACCTTACTTTAACAAGATAAGAATATAAAATATTAGAACTAATTTATTTACATTATATTTTTTTACAAAATTTTTACAATTAATATGAATAAAATTTTGAAGGAAAAAAACAAAAAATAATTTCATTTTAAAAAGTTGAAAGAAATAAAAATGCACAAATTGTCTGACACCTTGTAACATTTGGAAAACGATGTACAAACGATATATATATATATATATATATATATATATATATTATATATATATATATATATATATATATATATATATATATATATATATATATATATATATATATATATATATATATATATATATATATATATATATATATATGTGTGTGTTGTGTGTGTGTCTGTGTCCGTAATAGATAAAGGGTGGCGGCCACAAATTGTCAAAATAAGAAGTTTTATTGTAATATTTCTCTAGAAATCATTTAAATCGAGACCAAAACTCGATATAATCAAATTTAACATCGATATAATATAAAAAAAAGTCAATTGATTTTTCATTTACTAATAAATCTCTTAATACAATGAAATGAAGAGAAAACAAAAAAAAATATAATGCGAACAGAAATATATAAGAACAGATATAAAGAAGAAAAAAAAAAAACAATTATTATCCCAAACAGCCTGCGACAATGTGAAAAAAAATAGCATTTAGGATGTACAAATCTTATTTATATATTTAGAATTTATTTATTTACTATATTCAACTAATGAGAAGCATACAAAACACAACAAGTCGACACCTGAACCCGCATACCAGCTAACTCCACTTACAACGCCAAATATGTAAAAGCTTTTTTTATATACCACATTAAAAACACAGTAATGTATATTTAAGTATATTATATTTTTTATAATAAGTGATCAGTATAATATAGAAAGCGGTACGCGAATTGAGGTATCGATATATTCGTTTCCCGTCAGAAAGAAAAAAAAAACTAGTTCCAATGTTATTCTTCAATTCGACTAAGACCACACAACATACATACAAACAAAAAAAAATTAAACTAATTATTTTCTGTAATCCGACCCTAACAAAGACCACCCAAAAAAAAAAAAATCAATTCCCTTATTTTTTTAAATTGCACCTAGCATCTTTGCTAGAGGCGCACGCTACTGCCATATCCCGGCGTAGTTGCCGATGAGCGGCGCCGGCAGCGGCCCGCCCGCCGTGAAGATGCGCGTGCCGCTGTCGTCGTAGCAGTGCGTGTAGATGGCGGGCACGTAGCGCATCTGGTTGTAGCCCTCCGGCTCCTCCTCGGGGAACTGGCGCGAGGACATTGTTGGTTAAATACAAATGTCAATAGTATATAATAGTCACAGCTAGCTTGTTAGCTATAAGTCTACTCACCACAGAGCCTTTAGAAACTTTAAGCGTCACTGTCTTAGACGAGTGAATGTTGCTCTCTAAATATTTTCCCGCTCGGAGATCATAAAACATGAGGATACCTAAAAAGATATATATTGAAATTGTTCTCTCAGTAAATCAAGTTAATCTAACATATGTATATATACGTATATATAGAAACAACGCACCCAGCCCCGTGCCGATGGTGAGCATGTCGCCGCGAAAGCTGGCGGAGCGGATGCCGCAGCCGTTGTAGCGCGACGTGATCTTCTTGACGGACTGCAGCGTGCGGCAGTCCAGCAGCAGCGTGTAGGACTTGCAGCCGATGGCGTAGATGCCGCTCTCCTGCTGCAACACGCGCACGCACAGAGTGAGTACCGGGGGGCGGGGCCGGCGGGGAGGGGGGCGGGGGGGGGGGGAGGGCGCACACACCTGCGTGGCGAGGCACACGAGGTCCTGGCAGGAGGGCAGCTTGCGCGAGTGCGTCTGTCGCAGCGAGGCGGCGCTGTACACGTGGATGTACCCGTTGAGCGTGAGCGCCGCCACCTCGCGCCACCGCGAGTTGAACGTCAGCGCGCGCACCTTCTGGCCTGCGACACACACACACATACACACATATATGTACCCTCCATGTGTCGTCGCTTCATTTAAGAAATAACAACAAAATATTTTTTATTCAAATAGCTTGAATCGTCAAATGAACATGTCGCTAGCGACTGAAAAGAGTCTCTTTTCAATATAAAAATGAATAATGGCCTTACATATACAAAGCTTCACTACCTAACTCGTGTAACTAGCGCGTCACTCACCGTTCTTGCACTCGCGCACCGTCACGGGCGCCATGTAGGCGTGCGCGGGCGCGAGGGGGCGCGAGCGGGGCGAGGGGCGCGAGGGGGGCGGCGGGCGCGCGCGGCGAGAGGGGCGCGGCGGCGGGCAGGGCGGGCGGCGCGCGCCACAGCGCCAGCTTGGAGTCGCGCGACCCCGTCACCAGGTACTCGTCGTCGAGCCAGCACATGTCCAGGATCTGGAAGGCAGACAGAATATTCTTTATTTGATTTTCATTCCATATTCACTATGGAATAAGTGAGTCATGCCTGCTTTCTTCTCTTTCACCTTTCACTTTCATCTTTCTATATCATAAAATCAAGATGGCAAAAGATTTCGATTTAATGTTAAAAATAACATACTAACACTTTATATAATTATACTTAAATATATATTATTATCTTATTTCCCATAAGTTAACCCTATATGTATATAATAAAATGAAATAAGACTATGTTACCCAATCTTTATGCGCTTCCCCCACACATAATGGGTCCAGTGTGGGCAGACTGTATATGGCTAATTCACAAGAATTTCTTGCACCTGTAGCTAATAATGTTCTGGAAATAATATTTAACATGTTAAATCATTTATTATGTTTTTGAGAAATAAAACAATATGTGAAAGAATTAATTCAAGCAATAAGCGATATAAGCTATAATATATCTCTACAATGTCTAAACCAATAATTTCGGTTTCAACCAGGGTCCAAACCAATCTTATCATTGTTGTGAGTCCTCGACAAAATTAACAAACACTGTGCCCTTGACATCTTTCTATGCCCCTCTTAGGAGGGGAACCCCTCTGGTTGTGAACTCTTGCTCCAAACAATGCACTAAAATTTCAATATACGCCCAAAATATAATAATATTTAAATTTCTTATCTCACCTAGAAGGATTAATCTGTAAAGCGTGTATCCCTGTTTGGTGTTCAACGCCGGGCCACGGCGCCCGCGGCCTTAGAGTAGGTATTGCGTCTAACGATCTTGACCTTACATCGTATACCATTAGCTGGAAGAAAAGGTTTTAAAATTAATTAAAAGAAATTATATAATCTAAACATAGATTACAAAATATTACATACCTTATTACACTTAGTACCAAACACAATCTGTCTATCGGAGAGCCATTGTGAACAGAACACTTTATTCATATTGCCTAAATTAACAGGTGTTTCACGGAACATGTCGTGGGTTAACATATGGCGGGTTGCATATGAGGGATCGACTGATCTAGGCTAGAATTAAAGAAAAATATATTGCATTATATTTTCATGTCAAAAGCTTATTATTTTTTTATTTCTTGGTAAATTATAATAAAGCTTAAAGGAAATTTTTTTTTTTTTCAGTTCTGTTGCTTATTATACATTGAAGTTAAAAAAAATGCATATTTTAGAATTGATAAGATAAAATAATTAAATTCAAGCAAAAGCATAGTATTTGCATATTGACAGAGGCAATCTTACAAATAGAATAATTTATTTATTAATAGTTGTAATCACTTAAATCTACTATAATAAAACAATAGTAAAGATAGCATTACACAGTAAAATGTGAAACAATAGGCATATGGATGTGGTCAAAATAATTTACTTTATCTTTTTAAATTGATAACAATTTTGATTGGGGAAGGTCATTGTTGTCATATGAAGTGCATATTAAAATACATTATAAATTGTCACAAGTATTTGCTGTTATCAAAAAATTAAAAAAAACCAAAACAATATAAAATATATGTACACAGGACATTGTCTGCTACTGTCTTCATATGCTCATATTTATTAAAAATATTGAATAAAGATTATTAATGAAAATGTATATTACATACAGAATTTTTTTTAAAAACCGTTTCATTGTAACAAATTTTAATTAGACCAGGATTATTTAAGACAATTATATTTACTAATAGCAGATAACAAAAGGTACCTCAGGAGCTTGTATTTCCCTAGATCGTACATAATCAACAAAGTTGTATGATGTGCTTAATACACGATGTTGCTGTGCCGGTGTCTCCTCCTCGCTGTCACTATCGGAATAACATACAAAATCTTCAGGCTTATCTGGTTTCCTCTGTTGTTCTAATCTGCAAAACAAAAAATCTTTTAAATTTACAAAGTAAAATATTTATAAATGTGTTTTGACCCTGCAATAATTAAAAAGTTATTAAAGAATTCAATTTTAAAGCTAATTACTATTTACACATAAATATAATCTAGTTTAAATAGAATTACACTAATGACACCTAAATGTTTACGTATCTAATAATATATATAATTGGATATTTTTGTTTATAAACGTACATTTTGTAATAAAATATATTTCCTATAAAATAAAATAATGTTTACAGTTTGATACAATATAAAGGTTTTATGTCAATAATAAATTAAGGTAGAAGTGACATGCAAAAATTAACGACGGTAATTGTGTACCACATAAACCTACTTACTTACTCAACATACTAAAATGACACGTTTTAAAAACTGGATCAATATAACGGTGTATTATAGGTTTACTTACCTCAATGCTCTTGCTTTGGCCCTCCTCTCTATTATTCTACCTGGTATATAACATGAGGGGTATTTGCCCTCGATGGGCCGTCTTACGGTCTGCGCCATTTTAAAACTATTTATAAAACTATATCTTATAAAAATATCACTAAATTCACACTGTCAACTATTCACTTTCGTTTTGTCCTGTTGTACATGGATCCATAATGCGACATCTTTCATTATTAAAATATTGCTCGTTTTTATGTGTAACACGAGCAATGTCAACTTATAGAATAACAATCAAATAAGTCGCATTTTGTGAATTAATTAATACGAATTTTTAAACTACAAAATAAGATGGAAACAATTGAAGACATAATTACTGAGAAAAATAATATATGACGCCAATAGACGTATCTGTCAACAATGACTATTAAAATAGTTACCACGTGAAAAAATCGAAAAGTTACCACGCGACAAATGATTTCTGTATTATCTATGTATAAAGTTTTATATAACCTGTGGTATGATTTAATTACAATAATAACAAAACAAGTAAAAAATTAAATAAATTTAATTATATATTTTTTTAATAATAAAAGTATCATCCTTAGAAACATTTTTTCTGATTTGAAGAATGTTAATTATAAATTAGTTTAATAGTGTACACTGTATATAGGAAATTTGTAAATATTTACTATATTTATTACTTTTGCTTATGTTATATAAGAGAGAGCTGTAAAAAAATAGAAATCTTTACCTGAAACGACTAAAGACTAGTATAAATTCAGTCGAGTACGTATATAATGACCACTCATTATAAGGTTTCCTGAGCTCCAGACAGGATCGTTACTTACTTTTATACTAACGTTATTGTGATAAATATAGAATATATATATTATGTAATAAAAATATGTAAATCTTTTCGTAACTCTCGCTAATTATTCAATTAGCGAGAGTTACGAAAAGATTTACATATTCATGTTGAAAAATGCTTCTAAAATGTTATTTAACGATCCTAGCTGTGATTTCTATTATTGTTCCTATTTGAATATTATTTTAATTGTAGTATTCGTGAAAAAATATATATAAATATTAATATACTTTTGTGAAAAAAGTGGAGAACGAAGTAATTTTTACAAAAGTCTGTTCTACTTACCGCGTAATTTGCGATAGAAACTACCAAAACTAACCAATTACCTTTTATATGTACAAATGAAAATGAAGAAAATGAACAAGCCAAAGTATGACATTTTTATTTCTTACATTATTCGCAAGAAAATAGTAAAACTGCGTGAATATGACATCTAGGAGTGCTATAATATCTAATGGCCACTCGTTTCGTTCCCTAGAGTTCCAGTCTCATTAGTGGCTGTGTTACCTGAGATCAAATGCATTATTAATGTAGCTTTTATTTCATAGTTTTTTTTTATATACCAGATATTACGATTTTATATTGTTAGTTTTATATTGTTAGTTTCATAAGGTTATTTTTTCATGGGCATATTTTAAGCTATTTTCTCTTAGAAGCGATGATGCCATCGAATTGAAGTTAACGTAAACATGAATTAATTTACCGTGTAAGCTTTTTATACGTGGAAGACGGTAATTGCTAGTTGTAAGCTTAAATCAGAACACATTTATTACCATTATATTCACATTTAATAAACTTTTAAACCCGTCGTCGTATAATTATTTTATTGCAGTAAGATAAAACAAAACCTATAGGATACTTATTTTAATGAGTTTTAAAGTGTTAATCTACACTAAGGATAGAAATAATACTTACAGAAAAACCACTTTTTTTATATGTTATTATTTTTTTTATATGTTATAATTTTTAAATATTTTTTCTCTTTTTTATCCTTAGTGTGGATTAATAATTTAAAAATCATCAAAGTATTTCATAAAAATAGCACTCTCGGTAGCAGAAATTTGTAAAAATTACCCTACAGAGATGCTAACAACGTAATAAGTTGTATAAAGCATATAAGAGTTTCGACGCAACGTGAGGAAGAACATGGTTTAGTGGTCAGAGCGCTTGGACGGCTTCCATGAGGGCGCGTGTTCGAATCCCGGTGTGTTCAAATTTTTATATGTTTTCTTTAAGCATATAGGGGAAGTACCCTTCACGTAACATTATGAAATTCGCCAAGACAATACACGGAGAAAAGATTATTACAATTACATACTTATATTTGAAGTTCATTTTCATATACTAGCGCAAACTTAAGCTTTTTAATTAAATAAATAAATTGTGCTTTCTGTAGACATAAAGATTTTATTACATAATCAGTAATCATAGTCATAATCTTAATTTAGATATTTTTACATAATCATGAAAGCACCAAGTACGGAACCCTCGAGGCGTGAATTTTCGCTCGCACTTCTCAATTATATAGGTATAGTATATGGCCGGTAGACATTCGTTTTTGTTAAATAATAACAGGATAGGCAGAGAGAAACTAGTGTCAAAACACTCCGATCACCGATTTCCGCCTGAATTGGCTTTGTTTTCTTACATTTATTTTATTAATTCTTCGACTTCTTCTTTTTCTTCATGACGTTTTTTTTGGTTTTGTTCTGTTTGGTTTGATAGATAGGTATCGATTTATAACGTGGGAACTGAAATTTTAGTTAGATTACCTGAATAATAAATATGAATTGGCTTAGTGCCAGTCGGACTCATGAAAGTCTCCATAGTAACAAGCATAAATAAAGAATATATGTGTTAAGCTAAAATTTCATTTAAAATGTGTATATGTCAGTCCATACACGGGGTTAAACGAGAGCATTTTTTTATATTTGGTTATATATATATATATATATATATATATATATATATATATATATATATATATATATATATATATATATATATATATATATATATATATATATATATATATATATATATATATATATATATATATATAAATTTTCAAAATACTAGTAGACGTATAAGTATTTTGAAGCTTTAAATGCACTCTCTTTATTTAGACGGGTTGCGGCCCCACGACCCTGACCGCCAGCTTGGCTTGCGGTCTCGTGAAACCCTTCCAATTGACATAATAAGACCGTGGCAATGCATTACGGACGCTATATATTATAATATGAAAAACGAATGCTTTATGCTATTAACTTTTAATTTAGCGTTCCGTATTGCGCCAATACAATTAAAATATATATTTGACTTTGATAAACTTAAATACATGTATATCGTAATACATGTATATATAAAAAAAACTGTATTTTAGGCATGTTCTTGTGGCGGGATTTGCGACCGACCAAGTCAATGTCAACTGTCAAAATGTCAACCAAGTATAGGCTTAAAGGGACCTACCTAGCCAAATTTGAAATGATACTACTAGTGCCGCCTAAAATTTCGCCGCTAAAATTTTACATCTGAGTATATAATATCATATTATATACTCAGATGTAAAATTTTAAAAAGTATTATACGTAATATGCCATTTAGAACATGTTATGTCTTGTCCTGTCCTTGGTTCTTGTCACATAAGCCTCAAATGTGTCATGAGATTAAATTTTGTAGCTATTTAAAAAAAAATAAGTTGGAGATACAATACACGTCCGTTTACAAGAGTTGCCAGAAATCTAAAAGAAATAAATACAAATTATTATTAAAAAATATTACTCGCTGCAAAATTTGGTAATCATTTTTTTTATTAAGATATATAATGATAATATTTGGAAAAGTTTTCTCTTAAAAGTTAAAGTTTACGATACAGAACTATCATTTACAAAGAAAAAGCTCACATTTGACCGTTCAAGTTCAATTGCTTTATATCACAAATGCAGTAATGGGCAAAGCACTTTACTGCAGCAATTACCGCATACATGAAATATATTATATAACATACCTTTTGCTGTATACGATGTGAACACTAAAAATACTAAAAATAGATTATTTTATTTGTCACTCTAAAAAAATTAATTAGCTTCATGCTGTTTCATTAGCTTCATGCTCCCGCACATGGCAGGGTAGGCAGAGGAAACCATTGGAACCTAGTGTTAAGACCCCCGCTTTCCGCCTTTCGGGACATTGCGTGTTGAGTGGCGGAACTTAACGCTGCGCTTTGCCTTCTTACCAGAGCGAAGAAAATGAAAATCATTAATTCCCCCGAGTGAGAATCGTACCCACAAACCGTCGCGGATAACACCAAGCTCACCGTTATGGTACTCTTGGATTTTAGCAGTGCTTTCAGCTCTGTTGACTTCGATATACTTCTTGGCACTCTTCGAGCAGTCAATATTTCTTCAGCAGCTATAAGCTGGTTCCGTTCTTATCTCTTCGGTCGCCGGCAATGTGTAAAAGCAAACGATATAACTTCGTCTTGGCTTGATCTCACAGCTGGCGTTCTATATATAGCGTTATATATATATATATATATATATATATATATATATATATATATATATATATATATATATATATATATATATATATATATATGTATGGTATGTATGTAATAATATTAATAATATATATATATGTGTATATTTTAATTTATTAATTTTATGTTTATATTCACGTTTTATTATATATTTTAGTTTTCAAATCTTGTTTTTTTGTTTTTGCACTATCTCTACCCGCTATTTGTTCATAAGTGACTCACTTCCACTAGTTGGCTGGAAGAGATTTCATTTAGAAATAAGCCCACCATTGCCGACATAAGTTTATTTTATGTGCATTTTTTTATGTGTTCAATAAAGAATATATATATATATATATATATATATATATATATATATATATATATATATATATATATATATATATATATATATATATATATATATATATATATATATATATATATATATATATATATATATATATATATATATATATATATATATATATATATATATATTATATTAAATTATTGGAAGGGGCCGTGGTGACTCGTGACTTAATAGCACAGCTCCTGTCTTTAAATGCGACGTTTGTGCGTTCGGTTACCACTCGGGCAGAATTAATAGTAATATTTTCCTCGTTCTGGTGATAAGAGAATGAGAAGATACGAGAGATATATGAAAAAAAACCAATTTAAAAATGTTCATTTCCAATTTCAATAGACGCTGACCTTTTGCCCCATCGCTCTTTCATTCAACCTTTGACTGTGCCATTTCGTTTACATGCCGACATTTGGATATACATACATTATTTACCTTTTGACATTTTTTTTTGTTTCAAGTTTTTTTTTTGTGTATTCGTGTCCTGTATCATACAGAGCAAGTCTATAAACTAAACATAAGGGCATATAACGTGCAACTGCCCATACAAGTGCCCTATGCCCCCACTTAGAGGTAAAACCATACTCGGCTTTCCGCAAATTTTAGAGACTTTGTATATTAATAGGGGAACTAAACGTCGCGCTTTATCTTTTCAATATAGAAAATTCATAAAAATAATTAATTCCCGCGGGGATTGTCTTGTCGCCATCGAGTCAAAATGGAGCAGTGTCTGCATCAGTGTTGAGGATTTGACGTTGTGAGGGGAATCCCCTCAAGCAGTGCTTGCTACCTCTCAGAGACAGAGTACCCTCCCCAACAGGTCACTGTCAAGGCCAATAGGGCTAACAGCATTAACCACAAAACAGAAAAATAAATAAATTGGATAATGATTTTTGGCGATAATTGGATAATGGTTTTCAAGTAAGTTTTTGAAAGTCGTAACTTTTAGGTGTCACCTATACTATAACTGATGTCTTTGGACAGGCTTGGACAGGTCATAACGATGCTTACATAGCCAATTTTTGTGGCATATGAATGTTTTTTTTATTTCTTTTATCATTTTTTTCATTATCAGTAAGTCGTCAAAATACTTTATAGTTATATTAAAAATAATAATATGTTTAATTTAATTTTACTCAGTATATTATCCATTGTGCCATATAAATATAAATTGTTGTATACATCTATTTTAAAAGTAGGTTAACGCGAGTGGAAATATTCAACGAGGATTAGCAATAAAAGTCGTAAAAATGAGCTTTTTTTGTCCCCAGTATAATATTACTAGTATATGTATGTGGAAGTATGATTTTAAACATTTACATAATACAAGTTAAAAGTCTATGTTTTATTTAACATCTAAACTCTAAATATGTATATTTAACAGAATTTATTATTATAATACGATTCTTGTGGAGTCTAAAATTATGGTTATTTTTGTGTTAGTTATAGATTTATTATCACTTGAGAGGATACTTTTTGCTTACCTAGTCTGGATAAAACAAAGCCAGCAAAAAAAAAACTTAATTCGCCTCTATGGGTACTTTTACAGAGGAGTCACAGGCACAAAACTAGCTAAAATACAACCAAGAGCTTTATTTGTATTTAAACATTATATACATACATATACAAAACTTTACAGTTAGCTTTTAGTAACTTCATTTGGGTAGAGTGGACCGCCGAATGAAATGTTAGACATATTTTATTGACAGAATAAATATTCGAGCCACCGTTGAGTGGTTTAAATCTGAATCAACGCTTCAGAGCTGCTCCAATTTACATCAGTTTACTTATGTAAGTAACTTGTGGAATTAATAAGCTGATTTTGATATTTTAAATGTTTGTAAATTGAAATACCTTTGTAGTTCATTTGAATTAAGTCTCATTAAATAGGTTGGTTCAAGAACAACTTTTTTTATTGAAAATTAATATACATATATATATTTTATATAGACGTTTTGTCAGTCTGTGCAAATAAAGTATTTTGTAAAGGTATCGCTAGATAAACGAAAAGTGAGAAAACTGAGTGTTGATGATGTCCAGAGATATTTTTTAATTTTTTTTTATTGCTATAAAGTCTTTATTCTAATCTTTACTACTAAAGATAGTTACAAAGTCGTACAGAAAATATGTTTCGCCAAAATGTATGCAGTTTGTTGGCGAATAAAATAATGCACTCACTTTAAACTAAACCCAATGTCGTTTGTGCCATAATTCTTCATATAAGTACAACAACAACAATAATTATGATATCCTCAAGTAAAATGCTAATGCCAATGTAATAACATTTTTAAATTATTATTAAATTCATTTTATACATTTACATTGCTCTTCTGGAAAGATTTAATTAAAAATTCTAGGTATGACATATTTCTGAGTTCTTTCTCCATACAAGCTATTAGCTGAGGTATTTACATATCTCTTACGTGTATTCTCTCTCAAGTTACGTGAAGGAATCCTTACGGGTTTATATTTGTTTGTGTGAAATTCTTCTACAGCGGACAAATAATCCGTGTTTTCATACACTGGCAAGATTTGTAGTTTTTTAAATTAGATTTTATAATTTTTATGACAAGTTTGTTATGTTTTTTTATTTAATAAAATTTTTAACAGTCTAATTTGAATATTACATATCTTATCGATACAGTGTAAGTAATAAATTTCTTTTCATTACGTATTTAAGATTATGCAATTTATACATTATAGTGCTAAGCTTGTTATATACTTCATCTACGTGAAAGCTCCAATACATCCTAGAGTCTATTGTCAGTTCTTATATTTATTTACGAATTCTATAGTTTTACATTTACAATATTTCATGTCTTTATGTAAGCAATTGTAAGAATTACCAATTATTTTTACGTGTACAGGGGGTTTACACAAATATGGCGAATGGATTACCATACACTTGTATCGCAATCCATTCGCATGCATCGTAACGTTTCAAAACAGGGATATCGTATGAAATACGCTAAAATTGAGTATATAAAGAAGATAAGTCAAAAGAGAGAAGAATTAATAGAGCTTTAGTTTAGACAAGATGTAGCCCACAAGTCTATTAGTGGTATTTTCTTGGAACTTCGGAAAATATCTCCAGGTGTTAGTTAGCCTAAACTCTTCAAGGAGCGTGAAAACGGTTCGTCTTCTATCAGTTATCAGTAACGTATAAATATATATATTATATATACACACATATATATATTATATATATATATATATATATATATATATATATATATATATATATATATATAGCATATATATATATATATATATATATATATATATATATATTATATATATATATATATATATCTATATATATATATATATATATATATAGTATATATATATATATATATATAATATATATATATATCTATATATATATATATTATATATCTATATATATATATATATATATATATATATATATATATATATATATATATATATATATATAGATATTGAAAAATCTGTGTTCTTTTTATTTTATATATAATATAAGCAAAAATTGAATCTTAAAACTTAAAAATACAATAAAAGACAATATATAATAAGGCTAAATTGAGTTGTCATTGTTTACATTTTACAAAGCGCTGGCCCCAATACGTCGAATGAATAGGAATCCAAGTCATAATGGGGATGAAAGGGACCGTACGAGGCATATTAGATTATAGCCACGTACATTCGGGGCTGGTTTTCGAACAATGGCGAAGTTCCACTGTGAATGTGAACTCTATTTGAATATCATTTTGTATGAATTGTCCAATATTTAAATTTTGATATTGCGGAGCTCGTTGAAAATTTGGTCTGAAATTTTGTTTTTTTAGGGTCTTACATATGAATTGTCATCGGAGGTGAAATCAAGTGATATATATATATATATATATATATATATATATATATATATATATATATATATATATATATATATATATATATATATATATATATATATGTATATATATATATATATATATATATATATATATATATATATATATATATATATATATATATATATCCTTTTTTCAATTTTAATTTGATTTACGGAGATAATATTAACGATTATTGTTTAATAACTTTAACGATGGGGTTATTGTGCCATTATGCCGTCATTAAGATTACAAAGCGCGGTGTTGAGTTCTGCCACTTAACACACACTAGTGTCTATTACACTACACAGTCTACGAAAAATCATTGCCATACTGATATTTAGGGTAATTAATTAATGTTTAACGTTATTCCATTAAGCTCTATATATTTTGGTTTTGGAAGTCTTTAAATAAAAGTAAATGAATGCTTACTGCTTTCACTGTTCTTAAAGCATACTTTTCAGGACAAACATTTTGTACTGGATTATGAAAATTTTCTAAAGCCTTCTCGACTTGAACATGTGCCTGTAATTTTTATAAAAACACAATTTCTTGGCATAAATCTCTACCCTACCTACCTGTTAGCTGTTAGCTGTAATGTGTTATTTTGCGAAAGCCGCACTACGGTAAGTCAACGACCTTTTCACTAAAGAGGCCACCTCGCTTGCATTCTGAGTGGACTTTTTGTACATTAATGATATATGATAAATGTGAAAGTCTTGTATACTAAGGTATATACAATTATATGTTCGGAAGTTAGCTTTAAGTTAATATGTATATGTATATGTATAATATATGTTTTGTTTTATCTTTGATACAGTCTGTGTAATGCTTGGTGGATTATAAGAATGAGATAAGTGATTGTCCATATCAATGATCTTTGAGATGATGAGATGAGATGATTGAGATTTGAGTGATGTTAACTAAAAAAAAAATTAACAGAATTTCAATGCACCTTGTTGAGAAGGCTTAGCAGTCAGAGCGCTTTGCCAGTCCAAAAAAAAAAAATAATTGTAAATTTTTTTCTAAAAATAAATATTTCAATATTTAACTATATGTATATTGAAACATCGAAATTGTTCTGAGGTGTGGGCCTGGAATCACATTCTGCCGCTTACTCTAAAAAAAAAAATCAAACAATTTGACATTCATGTGTCATCCGCTTAAAAGTTGACGTTTCTGAACGTCACTTAACTTAATCGAATCTAATATATTATGTTTAAGAAATTAAAAAATGAAATACGTTAAATAATCATATACTCGTAAGTAAGTTGGCTTTGGAAATATAAAAATTGGCACAACATTGGTCAGTGACTGGAAGCAAGCCAGTTCGAGAAGTAAGATATAAGTAATTCTGCTGGCATTTCAAGTCCTCTCGAAACTAGACCGATTCTCATATTAATAGCATATTAAAGAAGTTATTTTTTATGAAAACATTTGTTTTGTATGTGTTTCAAATATAATATTAGTAAATTATAAGTCTATAAATATATATATATATATATATATATATATATATATATATATATATATATATATATATATATATATATATATATATACATATATATATATATATATATATATATATATATATATATATATATATATATATATATATATATATATATATATATATATATATATATATAAAATCAATAATATTCTCCAAGATGAATATTCATGATTCATGATTGAAAAATTCGCACAAACATTTGTATTTGGGCCATAATTGCTTTATTTCGCGAAGCTGTTTCCAGGACACTGCGGTACACTACGGCTACGGTGAGACCTGGCGGTCGGCCAAAGGATTGACATTGCTGTCTAAAATCATATTAAGTTTATGCTCCAAATGCTGTGAGCTAATTCGATGAATCTATATTGATACTCTCTTGTTCCTTTGAATAGAATTGTTTGGATCTAAGGAAATATATTGAATTTATTGAGTTGAGTTTGATATTAGCTTTTGTGTTTTATACTAGTGAAGCGCTGTCTTGCAAGGTGGATTTTTTTTTTTTAAAAGAAAGTTCCATGGAGATATTATATTGTTTTACGTATGTTATTTTAATATAAATTTATTTCTTATTAATGTAATTTTGTTCCATGCAATTGACGTGAGTTTCGATCTTTTTAAATATTTTTACTATCCCAGCTACTTCTTCAATAATTTTACTTAAATTTGGCCATAGACAGAAAATATTCACAATTAATAAGAAACCTCTGTATCACGTTGCAGTGTTGCCACTAACTTTACGATACATTAAAGTAAGTAAACACTCTCGAAGAGGAGTACAGAGCTACACTTTTATTACAAGACTCGAGTCGCGTAAAAATCCCTAACTTTATTTCGCTGTCACAAACTGACCCATAAATATTGGATGACAAGTAACTGTATGAGAGCTATATTTACAATTTAAATGGTTCGGTGTGTGTTGCCGAATTTTATTGGCGTCAATATCAATATAACAGATGTTAAAATTTTTGGACCTTTCTGAACGTTGATACAGATGAAATTTAATTTAAAAATATTAATAACGCTTTTGAATCTTTTTACTAATTTTGATGTGTAATTCCTCACAAAAGAATTTTTATACGATTTCCTAAAAGTATTTTTTTTAATTCCCTAAGGAACACAGATATATCCCCAGAATGATCTGCTAGGTTATTGAAATATAAAAACATCCTAATTTCATTCATTCATTAGAGAAGACGGAAGCTTTCTACTGCCTGGTATCCATTCATAAATGCTTTTAAGTCTACGAGTATACAAACCAATATAGATAAGAAGTCAGAATACAGTCAGCTTGTTCTGCAATAAGCTAGGACTGTACGCAAGGCAACCTGGAAACCGTTGGCGTAGTTTGATATAATAATTATATCAACTGACAGACGATATCTCAGTCTACCCATGATTCGTATACACGGGCTATAGTATAATGTTGGAAACATGAGATTTTCAATAATAATGCCAAAATCAATATCCGCGATTAATCCGTACAATTTGTTTCATTTAATATGTACAAAAATCGCGACATACAAAGATCTTTATTTAGTCTAGTTGTAGATTTAAGTTTTTTTCTAAAAAGTACTTTTGAAAGCTATCACCGGTCTTGGCAGTCAGTTCCGCTAAAAGGAGCCTTCAATTCAATATTACTAACTTATTTATTTTCATTTAGAGTAGGATTTTTGTGTACATATCATGTTGGCAACAATAGAAACAAGAGTATCTATGATAAAAAATAGCCTGGCACATATGTAAGAAATATATATAACTGATAAATAGGTACGAGTAAGTATATTTACAGAAGACTGTTTGCTGTCAAACACAGATGTTGCTTTATGGTATTTCTATTTTTTTATGCAAACGTTACTGGATTTATATAATAATAATAGCTTCACGCTATAACCCGCACATGGCAGGGTAGGCAGAGGGAACTGTAGGAACGTAGTGTTAAGACACTCCGTTGCCCGGTTTCCGCCTTTGAAGCATTGCGTGTCGAGTAGCGGAACTCGACGCTGCACTTTGCCATGTTACCAGAGCGGAGAAAATAAAAATAATTCATTCTCCCCGAGTGGGAATCGACGCGCAAACCGACGCGCTTACTGGCAGACGCTGTGCCTCTTCGCTACGACGGTCCTCAATTATAAAGTTTTACATTATTAAATAAATTTGTTGTTATATATAAAATACTATAATACTCGTAGATAAAATAAATATCGGTCAAGTGCGAGTCGGTCTTGCATCCTGATGGTTCCTTACTTATTTCATAACTGAACGAGAAGAATAACTTATAAAGGTTGACAAACTTAAATTTAAAAATATTTGTACTAACTTTGTATTAAATGAACTCCAGGTATAAGTTTGTAACGTTTGTTTCTGTGGAAAACCTATAAATTTCTAATTTTCAGATTTTTCGTTTAAAGCCGCATTTTATTTGAAATTCCTAAGTAATTTGTCAATTAATAAAGTTGTACTTTATGTTCTTTCGTCATTAGCGCAGCACATTTTGTATGAAAATAAAATTAATCGCAAAAAAAAAAAACCATTACAAATAATATCTGCAGTTAATTACATTCACAATAAGTGAATTCGCCCACAAGCTTAAGTTTGTTAATTTATATAAATGGTAACGTTCTATTCACCTCCAAATGGTAGCTACTGAACCCTCGGTGCGCAGGCTGATTCGCACTTGACCGATATATTTTATATCTTATATTATAATCTCATACAATAACTAATACGTCGTGTCTTGTATGCGGTAGCTATGTACATATGTGGCATGTAGCAATCTGAGCTCTTTCTAGCCGCGGGCGTAGTTAGGCGCGCTCTGGTTCCTTCAATTTTCTGATTGGATGGACCGCCAGTATCGCAGAATGTCAAAAGGTTTCCACATTACATGATTTATATCAAAATATAAATCTCGATGTCTGATGAAATATTATTTATATTTATTAATATGGATTTTTGTTCGAATATATATATATATAAAACATCGATTGTGGTGTAAACATATTAATAGTTCTGGTTACGACATCGTCCGTGGTAATATTATTTTTTCTCCGCTCTTTGCCCGGAAAGTAACAGAGTGTCTTGACACTAGGTTCTCTCTGAGTAATTTAGTGCGATTTGAATTTCCATTGATCCCTTTTGCTATGTATTTTGTAACGCTGGTTCTGTTTGGGATCCGTATTAAGACTATAATTCAAGGTAGAATTTGGCTCCTTGGCCTGCAAAATTGGAACTGAAAATGATTTTTTATAAGCTTTCCTGTAACATCTAGTCTCCCATAACCTAACTCGTATATCACGTTTGTGTGTATTAACTAACACACAGACAATGTCGCTTTATATATTTCTCCTTTATCTTGTTATCCTATAACAAAATGTGAAAAGCTCTTACTATGTACTCGTATACTATACTCGTCTACTTACTATGTACGTGTCAAATACGACGAATTCAGTGAAACGAGAATCATTTTAAATATTATTCTTCAAAATGGCAACTTTACAAAATATTTACTTTTTAAAAGAAAACTTTGCCAAGAGTGGAAAATAAATGGAGCGTAAGAATACACGGCTTAATAGTACCGGATATTAGGATAGTATCGCGAGATTGGTACAAGCCTGCTTTGAATATATAATGTTTGCTGAAAGGAATTACAGGGGAAACGGTAAATATGAAGTACTTGTACACATACTAGTACTAGTAGTACTTTTACATATACTATGTTTTATAAGGTTGATTTTTTTCTATAGAAAATTTTGTGAATGTCAATCCGTTTAACCCTCTTATATCTTAGGGTAGATTAAATTAGACACAGAGTAAGTTGTATATAGAGAACTTTGAAATATAATATTCCGCTCACCTGGATAGTGCCAGGGTTTGGGTGGCCTTCATCCTGAACACATCCTCCACACTACCAAACACCAAAATCGACCAAATTTAAATCGAAAAGTGAGTAAAGTTTTAAATACAAACGACCTTCTGAATGATATTCTATTCACAAATATAGCTTCCATTTCTATAGTTCGTTCAGGCTGGCAACTTTGACAGCTTCATTTTTTGACGACCAAAATATTTTAAATTATAATGACTATTTAGACATTGTACTAATCGTATAGAAATTCTAAGGTTTACATGAATGTGTAGCTTATGTAATGATTTAGACAATAAATATTTTTATAAATCCCTAAACAAAGGTAGCACTGCTTGTGACAATTCATCAAACATGATCTGTTGATCAAGTTAGCCCAAAAAGTTCTTGATAAAATATCCATCAGTGTTTGAATACACAGTTGACGCTCAGCTGTTGTTCAAGACCACCATGGATTCCACCCTAAGGGCAATCCCAATCGATCTGTCCCGACCTTGAGGGCAATGACCGGGGTAAATGGGTCGCTACGGCTATATGAATTATTATTTAATATTTCACAGAAATGGAATGCTAGGGGATATTAGTATAGAAATGTACAAGTAAGGAAATTCGGCTAATATGGAGTATAGATGCATTTAGGATGTTTTGAGATATATTTGAGATGCGTTTGAGATGTATTTGAAATATATTTGAGATATGTCCCACATACAGCAGGGTGGGAAGGGGAACCTAGTGTTAAGACACTCTGTACCCCACTTTTTGCCCAATTTTCCAGACATCTTGTCTTGTAACCAGAGCGAGGAAATGGAAATAATTCAAATACCCGCGTGAGAATCGAACCCACTACCTAAGGCTTACAGACAACCGCTACACCAGTACGCCACGACGGCCTTTACCTGTTATACAATAAAGTATATATGGGTGTAATTTATTTTACAACATTGTCATATTTCAGCTGATCCCTCCCCATATCGCCCTAAGGGCACGATCGATTTACCCCGACCTTCGGGACAACGACCCTTGGAAATAGGCCAGTGTGGATGTAACAGTTTTTATATGTACACTTTATTCACATTTTGTTTAGTAAGTAAATAGAATTTAGTGTTAGTCGCTTTATTTTATACGCTTAGATATACGCCTGTCGTTGTTTGTTGGGAAAATAATGTGTAATATTTTTTCTTTTTCTTTGGTCACACTGTATTCCGTTATAACACTATATACATATAATATTATATATTTATAATATCTATAATATATTTATAATTATATATATAATATAATTTATATATATCTATACATATTATTATAATCTACATATCTATATAGCTATATATATATATATATATATATATATATATATTATATATATATATATATATATATATATAGGTATTCTTTATTGCAATCAATATATGCTTGAATTACATACATAATAAAATATAGTTCCAATACCGGTGGACTTATCTCTAGACGAGATTTCTTCAGCCACACCTGTGAAGTGGGTTGAAAGCAGTAAGAAGCGAGATGACTCTTAAAATGCAATATAAAGATAAAAATTTACGTAAGTTACATTAAACTAAAATAACTTTAAAACAATCCTATACATAAAGCATAAAAGATATACGAGATATACATACTACCAGTAATAATGTTAAATAAACATATACTTATACAATACATATAAATACATACATACGCTATAAAATATATAAAATTTCAACACAAAAAACAAAATAAACACATAAAAATATAATATAAATAAACCATAGATAAGTTAAATAATTTTCAGATACTATTAAGTTCGTTGATGAGATGTTTTTTCAGTTGCGACTTAAAAGACAAGATTGATTGGCTCTCTTGAATAGCTTTAGGGAGTTTATTCCAAAGGAGTGGAGCCTGTACAGAAAAGGAATTTTGAAGGAATTTGGTATTGCTCTTTGGAATGTCTAGAATGTCATTGGTAAAACAAAAGACCTCCTCGAGCGTGTAGGAGAGGGAAGGATTTTAAAACGGGAACGTAGATAAGGAGGGAAGTTTTGGTAGTTGACTATTTTGAAGAGCAAAGAAAGGATATGCATATCACGGCGAAAACGAATAGGGAGCCAATTAAGCTGAGCTCGAAAATGGGATACGTGGTCGTACTTCCGAAGACCGTAAACAAAGCGTATAGCGAGATTTTGAAGACGCTCTAATTTGTTAATTTGCTCCTTAGTCACATCCAAATAGCAGACATCGGCATAGTCAAGTATTGGTAGGAGAAGACATTGCGCTAGCATTATTTTTGTTTTATGAGGAAGGAAGTATTGGAGACGCTTAAGAGAACGATAAGAGAAATGCATACGTTTACTAAGTTCACTAATGTGGGCGCCAAGACAAATTGCAGTCAAAAATTAGACCCAAATTCTTTACTTTATCATAATATGGAATTGGAATTCCAGAATACATAATCGTAGGTACTGAATTCCAATTGATTTTACTTGCAAGTCGGCTACTACCGATTATTATTGCTTGCGACTTCTCGACTTCGATAGCAGCTAGATCATTATTTTAAATATTTATGATGTCGGACAAATCGTTTATATATCCATGTTGGTATAGCTGCAAATCATCTGCATACAGATGGTAAGGAGAAGAAATGACTTTGGAAATGTTGTTTATAAAAATAGAAAACAGCAGAGGAGAAAGAATGCCGCCTTGTGGAACGCCAGCAGTGAGATCTAGCCACGATGACGTATAATCATTAACTTTCACACACTGTTGGCGTCCGAAGAGATAAGAGTGAAACCAGCTTATAACAGTTGAAGAAATGTTTACTGCACGAAGAGAAGCAAGAAGTATGTCGAAATCAACAGAGTTAAACGCATTGCTGAAATCCAGTAGTACAATTGCGGTGAGCTTGGTGTTATCCATGGCACAACGAATATCCTCCGTAATATTCAGCAGTGCACTAACTGTGCTGTGGAATGGACGGAAACCGGACTGGAAAGGACATAGAAGATTGTTTGAGGAGAGAAAGGAATACAGTTGGTTATAAACAATGGATTCAAGAACTTGGATAAAATAGGCAAAATGGAGATAGGACGATAGTCAGAGACTAAGCCGGGATTTGACGTTTAGGCAGCGGAACGACATGAGCATTCTTCCACTGTGAAGGAAAGACAGTGCGTGACAGTGAGAAATTTATAATGTGGGTAAGCACTGGTGCAATGTTGTCCAACACGGGAAGATCATCTCGAGGCTGAGATTGTCACTTCCGATGGCTTTAGTGGAGATGGAGTGAACATACTTCTTGACTTCATCTTCTGTTACAGAGTTAAATGAAATGGAACAGAGTCAGGAGGGTCAATGCAAGACAAATATGTTAGAGTACTTTAGTTATTTTAACTCAATTCATTACACAATTTTCTTACTTATTGATTTACTGGGCTATAATTTTTTAATACATATATATATATATATATATATATATATATATATATATATATATATATATATATATATATATATATATATATATATATATATATATATATATATATATATATATATATATATATATATATATATATATATTATGTTCTTTATACATAACTAGTGTTTAAGAAGTGTACGTGTTTGGTAATTTGTGGAAACTTTTCTCTCCTCTCGGGGAGAAAAATAACTCCTCCCTGAGAGGGGAAAGAATTCACAAGCGCAAGCAGGTTTACGACGATGTGCTGCTGCTTCACGAAATGTCTGGAAAGGCGTAAAGAAGAGGACGAAGTGTTTTAACACTAGGTTCCTTCTGCCTACGGTTCCCTCTGCCTCTGTGCGGGATACAGTGTGAAGTTAAAAGAAATATGATAAAAAAATTATAGCCCAGTAAATCAATAAGTAAGAAAATTGTGTAATGAATTGAGTTAAAAATAACTAAAGTACAATATTCTAATTTAAAATGACACCTAACGCTGTTTTGGACGTTTTAGAAAACCCCAGCGTCCATCCATGGATTAAACAATACAACAATTGTTAGACACTCTTAATGCTTACGCCTGTCTCGATTGAAATAGACACGGAATGTATGTACATTATTTATTAATAATGTTATTATTAATAAATTAATGCTTTGTTCCAAATATTGCGTGAAGACAGAGAAATCTAGCGAATTAACCTTTTTTTTAGTTTCTGTCTACTAGTTCCTAGGTTCCATGATATGGTCAGCAGTAAAATTTATGAGTATGATATACTATTATCACTAGACATATGTATCTACGTGTATTTAAATGATATTTCGGTACGCTTTGCTCTAAATATAACAGAGAGAAAGGAAAGAGTGTTAAGACACTTCTCTCTACGCTTTTCTCCCAAATATGGGAATCTACTTGATTAGTGGCGGAATTCGGGAAATTAAATAAAGTTAAGTAGATGGATGGAGAAGAATGAGAGAGATGAACTGATGCTGCAAGATATACGTGAGGATAACAAGTACTACCCATAGTATATTATATTTATTGTTGCTAAGAGAGACAATCTTAATATCTGGATTATCTGGATAGGAAAGAATAGGATAGCTTAAGATATCTAAGTCCTAAGTATAGTTTAAGTAGCAGCAAACAAATAAAGCTCGTATCCGTAGTGATTAAATAAATTAATAAAACAAATGATAACAAAACGGGAAACGGAGTGTCTTAACACTAGTTCCCCTCGGTCTACACTGCTGTACGCGCAAAATAATTTTAATTATGATAAATTATGTGGTTCCATTGGATCGACTGTACGTTTCCCATGCCAAATATCATATTTCTCCATTATGCAAAGTACACATTGTGAAAGCTACTCAAAGCTCGCAATTGAATTGAATTCAAAACATTCAATTAAGAAATTGTTTCTTGGAAGACAATCGTGCCCCAATATTATTAGTACTCTACTTAAAGGAGAATTTTGTAAGTTTGACTTGTCTATGTTTCTATGTTAGTGTGTCTGTGGCGTCGTAGCTCCTAACAAAAACCAAAAAAAAAAACAAAAAACCAATCAAAACAAAACAAAAACATCCCTTTCGAACTTTCTGCTAATTTTGAGTTTAAATTATTATGTCAAATATGTAGATATGTAATTATTTACAACTTGTTCCAATAAGGAAATTTAGGGCTACGTTTTATTAAAAAAGGCTTAGGCTAGTTTTTGGAACTGCTATGACCTAGTACAATCTTATTCGAAAAAATTAAATTTATTTATTTAATATACTTTTTTATCTAATATTAAATTATAAATTCGAATTGTTTAAAACACAAGTACATAACATTTACGTAATGCATATTTGATTATGCTCTTAGAAAAATCATCTAAAACGTCACAGCAATTATTCTACTTGACATTGCTTTATATTTGGACGTTTTAATATGTGAGCATTTCGCTTTGTAAAATTGTAAGACAAGGTTACTGAAAAACGAGTTAAACGATATGCAAGTTCAAAAGAAAGTATTTAATTTACAGATCTATTCATATATATTTAATTTGAAAATGTTTTGTATTGTACTATAATGTGGCGATGAGAGAAGTCCGGTTTGAATCTACGTCAAGCTACTAAAATTATGTAAAAAATATTAAAATTAATCTTTAAATAGAGGACTGAGGGCCGTCGTGGCACAGAGGGATAGCATGTGCCTGTAAACGCGATGGTTTGTGGGTTCGATTTCCACTCGGGGAGAATGAATTATTTTCATCTTCTTCGCTCTGGCACCAAGGCAAAGCACGTTGAGTTCCGCCACTCAACACGCAATGTCTCGAAAAGTGGAAAGTGGGGAACGGAGTGTCTTAACACTAGGTTACTTCAGGCTACGTTCCCTGTGCCTACCCTGCTATGTGCGGGATACAGCGTGAAGCCAAAGAAGAAAGAAGAAGAAGAATCTTTAAATTTTTAATTTTCAATTTAATTACGTAGATTAAATGGCTTATTTAAGTTTCCAGCAAAACATACTTGATATTAAAAGTGTACTTCAAATTAAAAAGAGATAAGAAATCGATCAGCCTTACTAAATATTAATTTCCTGAGTGTCTTTATTGTGGCTTCTTTCCTCCGGACGGTGATCAATACCGTAGTTGCTAAGGGCGGTGAAGTTGTATCGCATTGTTTTGGATAACTAAAGCTTAACTTTCTAACTTAGTGTACACAAATATACACTATGTTTTTGTGAATATATATTATATCTAAGTTAATTTTAGATTTTCATTTATTAAAAAAAATATCTATACATACAAAAGTTAACTAAAATTAAATATTAGGCCATTTTTTTTAACTTCTTGCATTCTTGCAGGTTAGGCAGAAGGAACATAGTGTTAAGACACTCCTTTCCCCGCTTTTAGCCAAACTTTGTCTATTATTTTATATAAGTAATATAAAATGTATCGACTACGATGTCCACGCCCGGGTTAGCACTGCTTGGGCCGAATGGCGGGAGGTCACTGGTGTGGTCTGCGATCGCAGAATACCACCCAAACTCAAGGGGCTGATATACAAGAGCATGATCCGACCAGTTCTTTTATACGGCAGCGAATGTTGGCCAGCATTATCTCGGCACATTCGGGAGCTTCACGTAATGGAGATGAAGATGCTGAGGAGGCCTAAGAACTACGTCAGTAAGACGCTCCTAGACGCTCCAGACTGGAGTAAGACGCTCCGGACGCCCAAGGAAGCGATGGCTGGACGTCGTGATGCAGGACATGAGAGCCAATGGACTAACCACTGAGGATGCTCAAGACCGTGCAAAGTGGAGTAGATTAAGTAGGAAAGCAGACCCTGGTAATAGGCCGGGATAATGCTAAGAAGAAGAAGAAGAAGAAGTAATATAAAATGTACCAACTGATACAATTTTTATTATGTTAAAAGTGGTTTAATCATATCTACGGTTAAACATATAGTGTGATCGAGCTCAAGATTTCTTTTGTTATAGCTTTATAGTCAGCGTACTCTTTTAAAATTAATAGGTAACTTGAATTTCTTAGAAAGTAGGGAGTACAAGTTAGTACTTTATTCTTTAGAAAATTCATGAAAACATAGGTTTTATGGTAAAATTGAGAGAGAAAATGGTTAAATATGGTTAAACGATACCCCACCCTCGAGTTCAAGAGAGTGTGACTATTGCGGAACTTAACACCGCTCTTTACCCTGCTAAAGACAGGGGATATTTTTTGTCTTTTTTTTTTTAAATCTTCATGCTGTATTTCGCACACAGAAAGGTAGGCAGAGGCAACTGTAGGCTCAAGGAACCTAGAGTTAAGACACCACGTGTTGAGTGGCGGGACTCAACGCCGTGCTAAAGGAGAAATTTAGAGAAATATTTATAATACAGGTTTTATTTTTAGGATATTTTACACCTTACCACAATTTTAGATTTAAATAAATTATGGAAATTATTACTATTCTGTCTTTTAGCTAAATACGTGTGCATGCCATTTTATTAAAAAGTTAAGGATGAAAATCCTATAGTCTCAATATTTCTTCTTATAGCCTATGTTTCAGCCTAGAGCCTAAGCCTGAAAAAGCGTGAAAGAGAAAAAAAAGAAGATCTGTACAAAATATGTAATACAATAGAATCTTCATATAATACTAATAGGTACGTACTTTGGAATTTATGTTGTTAATTTATAGTTAATGTAGGATTCAATTTAAAACAAATTCTTTAATTAAAAATAAATTGCTTGTTTGTATGCAAATATATTTTTTTGTTTACGACTAAAAGTCTTAAAGTCAACGTGGTGTTGTGACTGTGACTATAAGCACGACAATCTTATTTACTGACGGACGGACGGACGGACAATTCATACCTGGGGGAATAAATTATTTTCGTTTCTTGGCTGTGGTTAGTACAAAATAGTACAAAATTAAATTCCACCACATACTACGCAAGCGAAAATTAAGCGAAAAATGATTAATTAGACCCCTTTCTCTATCCCGTTATTTGCGGGATACAGCGTGAAGCTAAAGAAACATACCAAGATACGTATATCCTATGTCTAGATCACCGTCACGGCGCCATTAGCGGCGTGACGCCCCGTGCTCTTTGACATTTCGCTGACCTCACTCTACCTATTGTTTACTCTATGGAATTCCTTTATTTATTATAGGGCTTTGTTTGAAAACGTCAATACGAGTATATACTATGCACATATATGTATGTATGAGGCCGTCGTCATCTACCTTGCTTTGTGGGATAAACAGTGATGTTGAATGAAATATAATACTAAGAATCATAGTACCCAAAAATCTACGGGACGAGCTACAGGGCGGGATATAATCACGACATCTTATAATAAATAGGCATTAATTTAAAAAAAAAAACCATACTTTACGGTAGACAGAGAGTTAGCCTAGTGTTAAAACACTGCGTTTCCCACTATTCGCCCAATTTTGAGACACTGAGTATCGCTTTGTCCCTCACCAGAGCGAGGAAATGAAATAACCTATACTCTCCCGGTGGGATTATTTAACGAAATCGAACGCCCAACTCTCGTTTTTGCAGTCACACCACTCTCACCGCACTCGAAGGCTGTTAATCTAGCTTTAAATTGACGCTTCCGGAAAATTTGGCCTGAGTTTCTTTATATATGTATTCAGCACACACTCGCCCGTCGACAGTATATCGACGTAAGAATGTCTTTATCGAGAGAGTGTCTCAAGCGTTTCCATCGCCTTGTTAGTTTCCACACTAAACTGTATTCGATCAATATTCACTTTAATGGCTCAGTCTTATGGTAATTTAAACATAGAATACCACTCTTAATGGCGTAAATAGCACGCGATGGGTATAGGTTCAAAATCAAATAATAATATCAATATCTTTTGTTTTTAAATTTATCAAGTAATATCGTTTTTTTCTACTTCGTTAGACAAAATACGATGGGTTGTCTTTGACTAGGAGTATGTGGCATCTTACTGTATCCAATGCGTAAAGGAATAATGCAAAATTTTAAAAAAAGCTAAACCAAGGCTATATTAATAAAAAAAAAAATAGCAATAACTTATTCAGGTTATTTGATTTTATTTATTCTCATCACTATTTTCCATTATCTTAAGTCTCTTATTCTGTAGGAACAATTGTTTTAAGTAATAAAAAAAGTTATCTCACTGTTTCTTCAACATATCAAGGTAAGTAGAGGGAACCTAGTGTCAAAACACTGTACTTCCAGTTTCAATTTTCGAGCAACAGAGCGGTGAAATGAGAATAGTTTAAATATAACTAGTTGCTGGAGTCAAACCCTAATCCATCCACAGTCAGACGTTGCGCCACTGTGCCATGAGTTAGTATATACAGTATTTCTAGAATTTTTCAAACTGTATGTAATATTACTAAACACTTTCGCAGGTCCATCTATCACGTGTATCGTTTGTCTTCATTATCATTTATCACGGGCTCGTTCCAGTTAGAAGTATCCTACGGAAAGTTTGAGTAGTTTCTCTTTTATTCAATCTTTTAATTCCCATATATATTTTAATTTAGAAAGGATATTAATTTAAACTTACATAATTTTAATGAGATTAATTTTTTTATTACAAAATGCATGGCATACAAGCGGGCATGAGGACTTGGATAGTATATCCTTGTTTTATATATCATGTCCTTTGGTACTATCCGTTAGTAAAGCACTGGCAGAAAGTAACAAATTTATTACTAATTATTTAAAGTTATCATATCGTTAAGTTCTGCCTCTTGTCACAGTATTTAGGTGCTCGAATTCAGATGGAGAGCGGAGAATGAAGGGTCTAGAATCTGGACCATTATGCGGGAAAGAAGTTAAAGTTAAAAGGAGAAAGTATTTTTGCGAATGTTACAAACAGTCATGCCGCCATCTAAACCGGGTATTTCCAGCCTCCTTTTGGCTGAGTATCACTTTTATCTTAATTTTATTAGCAGTAACCACGATGTAGGTATAATAAAAAGCAAATGAAATAATTTAACAAAAGTTTAGTTAAGTTTTGTACGGTAAATACTGCCCTACCCCCAGCAAGAGCTCACACCCGCTAAATTTACCTCCATTCAGGAACACGTACAAAGACCGATGGAACGCTTAAAATACAAATATAAGTATTAAAACGATACTAGCAGCACATCGTCTGACTAAACGCGTCAGTTGAGGGTTCGATTCCTATGAGGGGAGAATGAATTATTCCATTTCAAGGCAAAGCTAGACGTTGAGTTATACCACTCAACACAATATGTCTCAAAAATCTTAACACAAGGTGCCCTTTGTCTAGCATATGCGGGAAAAACCCCTGATGGATGGGAACCCCCTGAACCCCTGAGCTCAGATCCCTGAGCCTATTTTCTTAAAAAGGAAGTATTTGTTGAAACATCTAATTTGAGATATATTCAGATTTATTTGCCTCAAACAAGACTAGGTATATAATAAATCACAGTTTCAAATGACACGTAAATTATATTCGCAGAGCTGTCCTTGCGCTGTCAGAAAGGCTTTAGCTTCTGGAAATTTCAAAGGAAATATTTTCCAACGTTGCTTCTTACGACTAAAAGAAGTATATGTAGATATTTGTGAAAGTCTCGAAAATATTTATTTATTTATAGCTTCCTATAAAGCATTGTGAAACAGACAGTCGTATGTCCGCATGTCATAAATTTTCAACTGTCTAGGCTTTACTTAATAGTATCATTTTTACAGCTTCTTTATTTTTTTGTAGTGGTAATTTAAAATTATAAAGGCATCTTGTCACATCTATTCAGGTTTTATATAAGCGTTAGCGTTTGTATGCAAATTTCAGTGCTAATTGCACTAGCTCGATTCTCTAAGAAAGGTTTTGTCACCGTCAAGTGTTCTTGCGGTCTCAAATAACAATTTGTGTCTGCTTCAGCGCTTTCGCCTTACTCCGTACTCCTTAATCGAGGAACGACTGCGGTAAACGAATATAAAATATGTTAATAAATCTTTGGCAAGATTATCCAGATATTTTACGTGCTTTTTTATCTTCTCCATCTTGGAAACAAAAAAACTCTTCATAAAATATAAAGAATATATAAATTATATTAAATTAGCTTCACGATGTATAATGTGTACCCGCACACGGTAGTGTAGACAGAGGGAACGGTAGGAACCTAGTGTTAAGACACTCCGTTCCCCGCTTTCCGCCTTTCGAAGCATGGCGGAACTCAACGCCGCGCTTTTTGGTTTGTAACCAGAGCGAGAAAAATGAAAATCATTCATTCTCTCCCAGTGGGTATCGAACCCACAAACCGTCGCGTTTACAGGCGCAGGCCATGCCTCTGCACCACGACGGTCCTCCATGGACAGATAAGGAAATTAAGGTTTTAGATGTTAAATTGAATTTAAAAATTGAAAACAAAGCGTTCCGCCACCGAACCCATACTGTCTCAAATATTGTGTGGAACAATAGATTCTCTCTGGCTACGCTGCTACAGCTACTTTATAATACACTTAATTTAGATAGGATTTATACATTTCAACTACTATAGCAAGTACTATAGAAATGCCATTGCTTGTAACCTAATGAAAGAGCCCTTCATACTAATACACATTGAGCATCGAAATTATTTATTGTTAAAATTTTTTAAAGGAATTTGATTTTATTGTATATGGATATTGTGTTAATAAAGTAGGTCAAGCGATCATGCTGTATAAATGATGCCATAGAATTGAAATTGATATGATGAATTGAAATACAATTTTAACTAACAACTTGTACGCGACTTCGCCCGCTTGAAGGGCACAATATTATTTATTTATTGGTACAGTAGTAGTAGCAGTAATAGCATTTGTTTATTATAAATTGTAACCCATATGTTATTCTGATGTATACGCTATATTACAGGAAAGTTTCATCTAAATCCGTTCAGCAGGTTTTTGCGTAAAACCGGAACAAACATCCATACACACAAACTTCTATGATATTGATAGGTTTATTTATTCCATCAATCACACTGAGTACCTCTAAAGATAGGCTTTATACGAGTAATAGTAACTTTCCCTTGTCCCTTTTTTCCCTACCCTTAAAAAATGTTTTAATACTATTATGTATATATATATATATATATATATATATATATATATATATATATATATATATATATATATATATATATATATATATATATATATATATATATATATATATATATATATATATATATATATATATATATAAATTGACGGGAATGGATTGACTTGACTTGACCTACATAATACTTCTGACGTTTATCGACAGTCCATCGTTAAAGTTACTAGATAACATCAGAACGTGAATTCCCACGGCGCTTGAATTTCGTAGCATCTATATTCTTGTCTCTAGCGTGTTCAATCAAAAAATATTGAGTATAATATTTTTATTATTATTATTATAATAATAACTATATAAAAGGAAATGAAATAAGATTAATGGCCCATCTTTTCATATTCTATTAAATGTGTGAAATTAGAGAAAGTATAAAAAAAAATACTATAATATATGTAAGAAGTTTGGGAAATGAAAAAAATTATTCTCCCAAGTGGGAACGGAACCCACAACCACTGTGCTTACATTCAATCCTTATCCTACACAATTTAAATTAAAATTTAAACTAGCTTCACGCTGTATCCCGCAAATGGCAGGGTAAGCGGAGGGAACCTTAGAAACTGTAGGAACCTAGTGTTAAGACACTCCGTTCCTCGATAGTCAAAATAATTAAAGAATTTAAACAATCATTATCGTACGACTGTATGACAGTCAGTATATGGCCGTCGTGGCACAGTGGCCCGATAGTTACTTACATCCCATGAAGTGAGAACGAATTAATTTTCATTTCCTTCGCTCTGGTTTCATTTTCATTTTCAAAAAAAATCTCGCCGTTGAATTCCGCCACTCAACACGCAATTTCTGAGTGTCCGCAATGCGTATAACAGAGTGTCTTAACACTAAGTGTTCCCTCTCTACCTACCCTACTTTGTGCGGGATAGAGCGTGAAGCTAAAAAGACAATGTATTGAAAACTAAAATAGGGTCTATAATCTTAAACAAAACCAAGGCTCCATAGATTGATTGCGGCTCACGTCTCACTGTCCTCGACCTTAGGCCCAAAACAAACAGTTAAATTAGAATTTCTGTGACCAAACACCCTAATCCTATTCGATACAAAGATCCCAATCAACTTGTTTAATATTTAGGATTAGTCCTCTTTGGGAAATATTCCTCTCCAATAAACAGCTTAATGTAATATATTGGTTTTTGTGAAAGCTTTTATTGTTATTTATTGTTGTATTGTGGACTCGGGGGTAGTCGTAGGTTTGCTTCTTACTATATGCATTATATAAAATTAAGTATACAATATAAAATAATTATAGTATGTAAATCCTTTTCAAAATACGTACTTAGGTATATGTACATATATTTCTTATTAAATATTAAAAGTTATTAAATAACTTTTAATATTTAATATTAAAAGCATTCAAATGTCTTCGTCATACCTTTTAGTTGAACAGTAAGTAGAAATAAATGAAGTTCAGTGAAATATATGAAATACAGCCTCATGATTTATTCTGCAATAGGATCACAATTCCTATGAACTTCGATAGTAATTGAAAATAATGAATTCCCCTCACTGGGGATCGAACCCACGACCTTCGCGTTTTCAAACAAATATAAAATCATAATAGAACAATATTTTAATATTACTTCCTTGAAACAATGGCTTCCCAAGCGTCACTGTAATGGCCATGTAAATCTGAGTTTATAGCGCCCCTGACTAGACATGAATTTACAAAATACAAACAAAATGGTTTAGTTAAATGGTAAATTATTATCTCATATTTAAGAAGCTTTTTTAAAACTATTTCGGTAAATACTATAAAACTTTAAGGTACATAATAATCTATATATTAATACGTTAAGCAAAATCTTTGGAGCACTTTTTACGAAAATTGCTTGAACGGAGGAGTATGAAATTTGTGTAGTTTTGAAGCCGTTTTCGTCATTGTGGCCAATACAGAAAAAGCACAGAATGGCATAAGAAAATGTAGGGCTCCTTCTATAACGTATTAACTTCAACAAAAAGACAACACGTGTACATAAAACCTCATAGAATAAATCTAAGTACAGGATGTGCAAAATTGTACGTAAATAATATGTGATAAACATGCACGTTTCATTGCAGCACAAAGCAATGCTTTGCGGGTGTATCGCTGGCCGCCTGCCACTGCCGTGACCTCACCTCAATTGTATAACTATTGAACTGTAAATTAACTCCGCTTGAAAAGGTTAAAACTGGGTAGCAACAAAGGGTTTAGATATATATATATATATATATATATATATATATATATATATATAGATATATATATATATATATATATATATATATATATATATATATATATATATATATATATATATATAAATATATATATATAAATTTATTAGTACATACATTCATTCCGATTTACATTCCGGTTTTTAAATAAAACAGTTTAAACGGACCACTGCAAAGTGTTCGAAACGTTGGGTTTCCAAAAAAAAAAAAAAAAAAGCATAATATACGCGATTAATCCGTTTAAACTGTTTTATTTAATATGAATGAACATCGCGGAAACCAAAGAACTTATTATTCCGGTTTTTACCTGCTTCGTCACTAATTCCATATGTATATTTTATTTATATTAAATGAATTCATCTATAAGTTAAAACCGCTTTTAATTTCGATACGTATGATGTTAACTTACAAGAAAATATTGAGCAAATACTGTCTGTGGGACTCGAACTCGTGCGTCTTGGATAACGTCCAAGATCTCGTCACTGATCCATTGACACCTTGATAATCATTCTCACTAAAAATCCTTAGTAGCGGAAATCTGTGAAAATTTCCTCACAGATATTGGTTTTTGGAATATATTTAGATATATAGAGATGCTAACAACGCCAACGTCCATGCCACGTTGAACACACCGGTTCTCGTCCGATCACCGAAGTTAAGCAACGTCGGGCGCGTTCAGTACTTGGATGGGTGACCGCCTGGGAACACCGCGTGGCGTTGGCATCTCAGAGGGTGTTTAGCCAATTATCTGTCCGATATTTGGTTTCCGGCATACAGGTACGCGACCCCGGGACCTCGAGCCACCACTTTCATAACCCGATCCAATCCATGTAAGTGGTGTCCCTCCCCTATATTCCAAGTCTTTCTGCCTCTTATTCCCTTTCCTTTCCTGGTTTCTCCCAGTAATGGGTTTGGAGGTCAGATGGCAATCGCTCCACAAAAAACCACTTCGCCACTCATATGGACCGATTGGTCTTAGTCGGAAGGCAGACCCTGGCAAAAAGCCGGGACTAATGCCAGGAAGAAGAAGATATAGAGATGCTAACAACATAATTCAGTTTTGGGATTTTCAGCGATGATTGAATTTCAAGCATAAACAAATGAATGAGATGAACGTTCCGACAAACATTAAACTATACAAATATATAATTATATGTTTGTATAGTTATAGATTTTGTCATTTATTCACATCTTGCCAATATAAACAAATATATTAATAAGGAAGTCGCACGCGATGGTTGTGACTTCGATTCCCGCACGGAGAAATTAATAATGAAAATTATCTTGTACTTGACTTGACTATCTAATAAGATAATGCCCGACGTTAAGTTCCACTACTTAATAAGCAATATTTAGAGACGGAGAACGGAGTGCCTTAATTCTAGGTAATCTCTGCCTGCTATATGTGGAAAGCCATCAGCGAACGCAAACTATTTAATATAGAAAAAAAATATATAAATTTCAATATCATTTGAGAAGACCTACCCATAGATACACCACACGTATGAGTTTGATAAAAAAAAGGTTGAGTGGCAGTCCTTAGTATGGGGAACCCAAAATTTGTAGTGTTTTTTTCTATTTTTGTATGAAAATCCTAATGCGGTTCACAGAATACATCTTTTGCTACGTATATTGAAATGATATATTAGGGAGGCAATAGAACGTTCTGGGGGAGGTAAGGCGTCCCACATAGGACCTAGTAGTAATCTTCGACTTATGAAAGTAATACCGCCATATATTTAACTTGGCAGCATTTAAAGATTTTTTGAAAGAAAATATTGGGAAAATGTTTACTATATATATATATTTTTTATTCCCATTTTTAGAGCTGAGTCACTGGGTGACTATGTTGCTCTGGTTGGTAGTTACAAATAAACTTAAAAATATATTAGTTATACACTTGCATACTATTTACGCTTACTTATATTAAGCTTAACTATACTATATAACAACTTGGCCATATTGGATGTAGGATTTGAGAGATATATATTACAACTTCCAATCGAGTTGTCTGCAATTTGCTAAATCAAAGGTTCACTACGGGTACTTTATGGAATTTTACGGAAGTTTAGGGTATTTTATGGAATGTGTCCGGAGCGAAGTCTAAACGCTGTCACAATATTATCCCGGTCTAATTTACATACATCTATCCAAGAATGATAACACGGTTGAGGTTGAATTGTCTTATACCAAATACCTTTTTCCTTGGATCTTTTGTTAAAGTATTCTTGCCAAGATTTTTTACATTTTTTTTTAATATAATAAAGACAGTCCGTATAGAAAGGCAACACATTAACTACTTTTCCATCTGTACAGGCTTCTTTGGCATATGTATCATACTATATGCTTATTTTTATTAATTTTAGTTAGCACAAATTATTTGTTTAAGTTACAAGAGTTATACGCATAGTATATACTATGAATTAGGTGTATAAAATGTAACAAAACGAGAAGCCCGTAACTGACTGTATGAAAAACTATTTTTTTTTTAATTTTCAGGTTTCAGTTGATAATTAATTGTTATTCAGTATTCTTTGTAAATCTTCTAAACATATGAATAATATATATAGAAGATTCACAAAAGGTAGCCATCTACCTTTTATGAATCTTCTATATATATTATTCATATGTTATATATTCTATATGCTTCTATATATATTATATATATATAACACCATGGTATTCATGTTATATGGATCCTTTGCCACTCCGAGAATTCCCACAATCCCAAATTATTCCGTTTCGTCTATAAAAAAATTACCCTCATATGCGCAAAGAAGTTTCACTTCGAAATGTAAGCTTGGGCTTGTTCAAGATTTAGTCGGTTAAAGAATGGGTCCCATACATACATAAATAATACTTGTGTTTACAAGTATTATTACATTACTCTCTATTGCATTATGCAGTCGGTTAAAAAGAGCCTAGTACTAAAACACTCCGTTCACCTCATTAAGATGATTTTGATTTTAACATAAATTTACTAGATAATTCCACCACTAGTACTAGGGTCAGATCGTTAATAAATTCATATAGCCTAGATAACTTATTTCTAGAGCCAACTAGAATTACTAATTGTACAGCCACTGGCATTGATAATATCTTTACAAACGCTTCATTAATTCATTCAATTCATTTAATTTTGGGAAAAGTAAAATCAATAAGAGACAAAAAATAGTTTGTATACCGATGACAACTGGTCGTATAGAAAAATTTAGCAGTATAATAATAGCAAAACTTAATTACTTAAAACATAACAATAATAAACCCAACTTGTTATATGGGAAATATTTCGATATCATTAAAAATAAGTTCAATGCTGTATTTACTTCTAAAACAATTAATTCTGGGGGTATCTTATCATTAAATGATTGATAAGATAATTTAATGATTCATAAGAGTAAACAAAGGTTTTGTGATCTCTATAGGGAAAAAATATATAACCACAATAAATAATTTATTAATTATGTTAGAGCTTAAAATTACATGGAATATAATAAATTGTGAGACTGGAAAGTGTAAGAATCGCAACAACGAGTTTAGATTAAAAATTGACAAAAAAAAACAAAAATTGACTGTGATAAAGAAGTTGCATTTATTTTTAAAAATTCTTTTCTAATATTCCAGTTTCCACACCAAAAACTCTTATATCTTCTACAAACGTCACTGAATCATTACTTAAGTAGAGCGTACAAAAATATAATATAGATTTTAAATTTAAATCAATCAGCTCAAGAGATATTGCTAAAACATTTAAGTCCCTAGGTACTCGTATTAAGAAAACCACAGATCTATGGGGTATCTATGTAAAACTAATTAGCTATATAATAGACGCTATTTTGCTCCTCATCTCGAGACTATATTTAACAATTGTATAGAGTATCGTGTGTTTCCTGACCTTATGAAATTTAGCAAGTCGTACCTATATTTAAATCGGGTAGTACATCAGATCCCAATAATTTTCGACCAATATCAGTGCTGCCCGCATTAAGTAAAATTTTTGAAAAAATGGCAACGGAGTGTATTATAGAGTCCTCTCTCCGTACCCTGCTATATGCGTGAAAAAACGTGAAGCTATTTATTTATCTATGAAGAGTATTCCTGTTATGTGGTAAGATTAATGAAAGTCAACTCGGCGGACTTAGCACAATCAGAGGACCTCGGTGGTGACAGATATTACACATGTGCTTATGTAAGACGTGTTTAATTAGTAAATGTATGACATTGTTATGGGCTAAACTATTACAGTATTTATAGTATGTATGTGTGTGTGTGTGTGTGTGTGTTTGTGTATATTTAGAAAAGGTAGTGTGATTTTTAGTTTCACACATTATCCCGCATGTCTTGGTAGCCAGAGAGAACAGTGTCGAGACATTGCGAATTCGGAACTCAATGCCACATTTCGTCCACCAGAACGGAGATATGGTGAGAATATGTTTGCCTATGTTACAAAAATAATAAAAATATGCATTTGTAGTGAATTTTATTTACTGAGTAAGAAAAGTGATCATTTAAAATACTTGCATATTAAACTGTTAAGTGCATTTTTTTTTAAATTGTGTACTTTGTCTAACCAAAGCAAAGCAGAATATTTCGGCTATACTAAAAAATTTCGATCTATAACAATACGCAACTGTAAGAAGTTCACCTACACTGATTTCGTAACCGTACATAGCGTACATAGCGGATGGGGGCACGAAATATTAGCTATCATGTAAATTTCGTAGCGTCGAGCTACGCCGTAGCATGATATAACTACACACAGTAAAAATAAAGTTGAACTTTACATATTTTAAAGAAAAGAGAAATAAAATAGAGAGAGAGGTTAAATATTTTCTCTATGGTCTATTTTTTTTGTTCATAAATTATAATATTATACAAGAATTATAAAAAAAAAATTATATAAAAATGATCTTAAATAAAATTAAATTATAATGAAGATATTTATTTCGTAACAGTATCAAATATCTTAAAACAGATCGTAAACTTTTAATGGACTTAGAAGTAAACTTGACGAGTTTCTCATTTTGAGCTTAATATATTAAGTAGATGAACGTCATCTTGCGTGATGGAGATGGAGTTTATCAGGCTGGAGTTGTGGATTCGATTTTCACGTAAGAGATATATATATATATATATATATATATATATATATATATATATATATATATATATATATATATATATATATATATATATATATATATATATATACATACATAGTTATACACACACACACACACGTTAAAAGTACAACAAAAATGGTTATTATAAATATATTTTATTTATAATAATATATTTCGGACGTATTTCGTAAAGTGGATAAATATTTAGGTCTTATAGCAGAATGCGAACTTTTCTTCGGATCGTTGCTAAAGCCTTAAAGTTTCAATGTAGGATTTAGCTTAAGCTCTGTTTATTTGTTTGGGCTGAGTCAGTTTATTCTTACGAATATGTTATACGTCGAGTGCGACTGTCGAAATATACTTTTTATTAAACATGGCTTGCTTAGTAATACAGATAAAAAATACTAAAATTGTGTAACGTTAACGTACAGCTGTTTTTTTTTAATCTTCACACTGTACCCCGCACATAGCAGGGTAGCCAAAGGAACCGTAGGCAACGGCAACCGTAACCGTACAAAGGAATCTAATATAAAGATACTTCGTTCCCCGCTTCGCATTTCGAGGCATTGTGTTTTGAGAGTGAAACAAATCAAAATAATTAAATGTCCCCGAGTGGGAATCGAACCCACAAATCGTCATGTGTACAGGCAGACGCTGTGCCTCTGCGTCACGACAGTTTTAGTCTACTAGTAAATAGATCAATAGTTGTAATGTATTTTGTTTTTTTTTTATTGCACTGTAGTCGAATGCATAAATTTTAAGCGTTAACGTACGTACAACCGGTAGGATATGCTTCATAAAGCAAGGTTAATTATTGGGAACCTTGTGTGAAGACACTACGTTCTCCGCTTTCAGCCCGAATTCGATGCATTATGTATTGAGTGGAGAAACTCAGCACTGTGGTTCTTTTAACGAGAGTATTAAAATTAATATAATTATCTCGAGTGGAATCGAACCCACAAACGCCGCGCGTACATGCCAGCGCTAAGCCACCGCATCACGGCTAAATATTTTATTAATTTATTTATTTATATAGGAAACCAACATAGTGTACAGTGCACTTTAACTTTCATACATAATTTGAAATAACATATAACGAGTATATAATTTTAAAACACATAATTAAAGGCTGTTCAGTTAGTCTTTAATTGTGTGAAATACAGAATATTGTTCCAAAACTTGAACTATTCAAATAAAATGAAGTAAACCTAAATTTTAAAATTAATTGTTTTAAATTAGCAAAATTATACAAATTATTTAGAGCTACTGTCAAAAATTAACTCAAGTCTGGCTGATAATGAGGCTATTATATACATCTTAGGAGAAACCAAGAACCATAAAATGAGCATCCACTCGATCAAATGATCAGAGATGGGCGCGTTTGTAAATAAACACTTGCCGCTACTATAGTTTCCTCTATCTGTCGGCATATAGAAAGTTCTGTGCCGCAGGAAATAGCGTTGGATTGCCGATTGGCAATAAGGGCAAAGTTCACGGCTTAGTTTGCGCCGCAGATGGGAGAAAACGCCAGGAAAAAAACGATTTCAATAATAAAACGCGTTCTTTTATACTAAAGTTAGAATTATTTTGATTTGGTTGCAGCTAATTTTTGACGTAAGTATTTAATTTTTTCTTGATTTGATTGATTGATTGATTTCTATTATAATTATAATTGGTTCCAACGATTAACTCTATATATATATATATATATTGTTATATACAGTTAATCGTTGGAACCAATATATATATATATATATATATATATATATATATATATATATATATATATATATATATATATATATATATATATATATATATATATATATATATATATATATGTGTGTGTGCAGATATAGGCAGGCCCCACACGAGGTGGACCGATGACCCGGTGAAGGTAGCCGGAATCCAGTGAATGAGAATCAGTCTTTATGGTGCTTCATGGAGACCTTTGACCAGTGGTGGACGTCTTCCGGCTGATATGATGATGATGATGTGTAGATATATTTTTGATAAGTTGAACATAGCTGAATTAACCTTCTAGGACACTTTAAAAATGAACTTAACATTTACGATTAACATATAGTTTTTCTAGTTAGTTTCCTTGAAGACATATTTGTATATGAAATCAAAATGATAAAAATAAAAAAAAGTATAAAGTAATGTTCCTCTTGTTCCTTCCAACAAAAATAGGTCAATGTATGTCAAGGAATTCAGTATCGATGATACTGGAGGATGGTCACGTAAAAAACACGAGAAAGCAGAAGATGTATAAATAGGTTGATGAGAATGGACAAGGCTAAATAGTAATCTTAGCATTTGTCCATCCGTTTCCTCTGATGGACCCGCTACGAATATATATATATATATATATATATATATATATATATATATATATATATATATATATATATATATATATATATATATATATATATATATATATATATATATATATATATATATATATATATCCCGTGCATTCCGTGGCCACAACAGCGCGTTTGATTTGATATGGCTTGGGATCACGCGAGCGGCCAATAACGACTGCCGACCGGCGAGCGGCGAGTGGCGACATTATATTTAGGTTATTAGGTGCTGTACTGTGAAATGAGTGCGAAAGCGTTTTATGTAACGCCAGTAGTTTATAATTAGATATATCAATATATATATATATATATATATATATATATATATATATATATATATATATATATATATATATATATATATATATATATATATATATATATATATATATGTATATATATATATATATATGATATTTTTGTCGCATCACTACGAGGTTTGGCGTGTAGGATGGCAAGATTTTTGATTAACAAGGATAACGTCTATATTTTGAATATTGCTTCATTTTCTAGTCTCATAAGGTTTGCTTGTCACATTCTGCCTAATTTTCAAGACACTGTGTATAGTAATTTGTCTACTAGAGCGGAGTTTTGAAAATCATTGATAAAAATCTCTCCTTAGGGGATACTGTTATAATGTTATTTATATAATGGATGACCGTTGTGGCGCAGAGGCATAGCCTGCGCCTGTAAACTCGACGGCTTGTGGGTTCGATTCCCATGAGGGGAGAATGAATGATTTTCATTTTTTTTTCGCTCTGATAACAAGGCAAAAAGCGCGGCGTTGAGTTCCGCCACTCAACACGAAATGCCTTCAAAGGCGGAAACCGAGCAACGGAGTGTCTTGACACTAGGTTCCTACGGTTCTCGCTGCCTACCCTGCCGTGTGCGGGATACAGCGTGTGGAAACATCATTCATAAAAGAGATATATCAATAATTTATATATGTTAATAGTATTATCTTTATTTTCCCAATCTGTTTATCCAAAATGCTGCGTTTTCATTGGCTAGCTATTGTCGCAGTAGTTCACTAGCACTACCTTAAATAATAAAATTTAATCAAAAAAATATTTTAAATAATCATCAATTTTTTGGATCATCAATATGGGATATATATATATATATATATATATATATATATATATATATATATATATATATATATATATATATATATATATATATATATATATATATATATATATATATATATATATATATATATATATATATATATATATATATATATATATATATATATGTATCTAGCTATCTGCACACACACAGACATCATTATCACTAAATATATATATAAAAAAAGCTTCAATAGCTTATAGCGCTTTTACAAAGTGCAATTTCAAAGCAATCTAAGTTCCACGTACCAGAAGACACAGAAATCTGTTCGAGGTGTACAACAAATGTTTGACCGACCTTGTTTACCTTCCATTACGGTATTGCAGGGTTGCCACTTGAACTTTGCAAAGTTATCTTTTACCTCTTTCATAAGTTGCGTGTAAGACAGAGATAGCTAGAAATTACACTCTTCTTTCTCTTCTCTTCATTGAAGAATACTGTATTGGGTAATGAGTGTTGCTTTCAAACATTGAGTATGATAAGGATAGAGAATTTAAATGAATCCACTATTGGTATTGAACCCACACCACCATACCATATCGAGTTCAGTTGACACGACCTCGTTATTGTACACAATATATATATATATATATATATATATATATATATATATATATATATATATATATATATATATATATATATATATATATATATATATATATTGTGTATATATATGTATATATATATATATATATATATATATATATATATATATATATATATATATATATATATATATATATATATATATATATATACAATAGATACCAGTCAGTCTTAAACATAAATAGTCTGTCAAGGAAAATCAAATTCCAGAAAAAAGCCCAAATTATATCAATATTAGTAACGTATATTACATATATCCTTAAAATCCTATAAATACATTTTTTTTCATCCCTATCCTTCTTACACGTGGGTTATATACATGGGTGTGGAGTTGGGAGTGGGGGTGGGGGGTAAAGGCGTGACCAGCGAGCGATGGCGCGCATTATACGATATCTGCTTACGAATTAGATGTGCGCCGGTATAAAGCGATTAATCCTATATGGTTTTATAATTAATCTCTCGTCCAACATGTTTGTGCTCTTTGTAAGGTGCTTTTCTATTTCCAGGGAATTTTATGTATTGTTTTTCCGCTGTGCTAAGTCGTTTAGTTTTTTCTTTCATTCTATTCTCACTGGGTGTTTAGTTAAGTATTATGTGGATAGTTCTATACTTTATTTTTCTTTTTCTATCCAAATGTATTGAAAGTGTAATGTGAAGATAGCCATATCTTAACTGCATTGGGAGGACCGTCGTGGCGTAGAGCACAGTATCTGCCTGTAAGCGCGATGGTTTGTGGGTTCCAATTCCATTCGGGTAAGCTCAACTAGCGTTGAAGTTTGCCAATCAATACGCAATGCATCAAATGTGGAAAGTGAAAACGTTGTCTTCGCTCTAGGTTCCCTCTGCCTACGAATCCCTCTGCCTACGGTTCCGTCTGCCTACCTTGTGCTATGTGCAGAATACAGCATGTAGCTCAGAAAAAACTATAATGACGACTTATTCACTATACTTTATAACTATTTTTAATTTGATCACATGTTTTACTAATTTTGTATAAGGCACATTCCACGTGGTTACATCGATTAGAGTGATGTAATTAGCTATTCTTGACTTGTTATCCATTTAATAACAAAAAAAAGAAATTTTTCAATACCAGCCAGTTGATACAAACTATGTAGTTTTATAATATTGGTATGGATTTCGAATCGTGATATCTTTTTTATCAATATAGATAACAACATAAGTATTTCGAGGCCGTAGTGCCGTAGAGTGACAGCATCTGACTGTTTAGATGGTGGCCATGGGTTCGGTCCCCACTGGTGGGGAGGGTAAGGTACTCTAAGGTACTCTTGTAATACAAAGTGCTGCTTTGAGTTCTGCTAGCAAAAATCAGAGAAAGGAGTATCTTAGCACTAGATTCTCTCTGCCTACATGACTTTATGTGAATTAAAAGTGAGTCGGTAGTAGATCGTTGTATTGGAAATGTCTCTTACAACAATCAATGGGATTTTTATTCTTTTAACCTACCTCTCCTATTTCTCCAAATTTGTGCTGTTTCTGCATATCTGTGAGTTAGTTATACCAAAATCTGGTCCATCAGCTCCATTTCCTGATTATGCTGACCTGATTTGCTACTACTTTAACATTATATAGGATGAACTAACAACGAGCAAACTAGAGTTAGCTTTAAAATCTTTGTGTTTGATTCATATATTTTTGAATCTCGTAATAAATTTGAGTGGCTCCCTGTCCGCCTTGCCAGGAGCACTTATATACTTAACCTCCTTCTTTTTTAATTTAAGAAATATTCAAATTTACCTTTTTTGGCTGACTGCGCGACAATGTGTCGTCAATGTGTTTATCAGTCTACGTATGTACATATGGATGTGTGTATGTGTGTATATGAAAATGTATGCATGTGTGTATGCATATGCTTGTATGCAAAAATAGAAATTTGGCATGTAGTGTAGGGAAGTGTAGAGGAACAATGTGAAAGGGGAGAGCACCTCATGCAACTATAACGGGAAAAAATATATTTATTTGCATAATAACTAGAGTTACATATATTCACAGTGTATCAAATGTAAATATTATATAAATAAAATACAATTTTGAACTAAACCGATATTGATATTAATATTTAATTCTATCACATGAATCGTTCGATCACGAATAGTTCGTACATCCTGACGCCGGAAGCGATATTACGTATGCATGGGATGTGACGGTGGTTGTGTTTTGTTTGGAAATGATTTTATATAATGGCCTTTTCCAAGGGATGTTAAGAAAAACTTGCTCTACTAAAGCTTATTTTCAAATAAATTATATATTTTTAAAGTGTAATTTAAATTTTGATATATACTCGTATTTGTTTTAAATATGTTTTTTTTAATTTGATAAGGAATCCAGTGTTAAACACACCGTTCTCTTTTTTTCGGTGAAATTTTAAATAGAAGCTAGTAAATACTTTTTAGTTTCAAGTTCGATCACCGAAAACGCTATAATTATGAGGTACTTTGAAGTAGCGCGTTCAGATATACCAAAAAGCTGGTAAATTCTAATAAATTGTAAGTAAACCAAGAATTCAATAATTTTCAGTGCATTATTATGTTTTTTTTATTATTATTAAGACTAATTGCCACTATTTATTATGGATAATAATTTTTAATAATAGAAAAAATCGGAGGATTTAGAAATTTTCATAAAAAAATCTACTAAGACAGTGAAGGTCGAACTCAAACAATAATGTTACAGACATTGTTCAAGATTTGTCTGCTCAAAAAAAAGTTATTCAGAATCCAACGAAAGTGGAACAGTAATAAGAATTTAAAAAATGTAGTCGAGAAATTATTATGAAGAAAGATTTTTAAAAATCTTAAATTTTGATTGCGTTCTGTATTAACATAGCAGTTTTGAGAATTTTATGTAATATTTTTCATATATTTCAACTTGAGGACTTATATTGATATTTTATGTTAGTTCTATATCTTTAAGACAAAATCACCAAGTTCTTAGTTTTGTCCATTTTATAATTGATTGCAAGATGAAAAGAAAATTGTATTTAGAAATAACTTTGTATTTAGCATTTGTTTGGGTGTGAAACTAGGGCGCTAAAATGGATCTGTGCTTACCGTCGATGGAGCATCTTAGACTAAACGCTGATCTAAAGCAAGCGTAGTGCAGCATTACCAGCGGATAGCGAGTTCCAAGTCCAGGATAATTGGTGATCTATAAGGCAGACTTGAACTTTTCTATAACTTACAAAATAATAATTATAATTGAATATTCCTTGAGGAATTGGACTCTGAAGTAGTTATTTTGACAAGATTTTTGTCAATGTCATTAAGCTGTCATCCCCTATGTAATTAATGTATTAAAAGGTATGTCACTTCACACCTCTATTTGTCACCGAACACGACATGGGAGGAGGATGGAGGAGTCAATTTGTAACGGGTGACTGGTACAGAGAGGACGATCGGAGGCCTTAGATATTAATTGATTTTAGAAATAGCAAAGCTATAACGTATATGTAATTGTTCTAGTATAGCCTATAGTATTCGCCGGTATAGTTAAAAACTTATACAAAATATGTCTCATAATAATAAATACTGCACAATTACATTCAAATCTAGCATAAACATCATAAATTATCAATAAAAAAAACATATTTCTAAAGAAATATCTTCTACAGATAACAAATATAGCTTAAATCAAGCATAAAAACAGTCTCTTCTAGAGAAATAAGAATATATATCTTCTTCACATCGTATATTGTGAGTAAATCAAGTGTGAAACAATTTCTAGAGGCGTGGAATTTTCCAACTGGCTCTGAAGTACAAAATTCCAACGTAAAGTCGAGGTGTAAACTCTTGTCGCTATACATGAACTATGAAGCGCTTAAGAGACGAGTGGCATGTCACCAAAATTTCTACTTAAATTTGGACATAAATTTGGCTGTACTTTAATATGGCCTTATTTTATATGGATATGGATGTTATAGCCGATTGCTGTAGGACGTAATTTTTTTTAAATGGCTTTTTTATATTTTTAGCTTATTGTTTACAAAACTATATCTAAAAAGTAATGAGAATATCTTGCTAATTTTATTATTTGTTGGTAGTTATGGGGTTCAATTTTCATTTGTGATTGTATTTTTTAGTTTTTATATATTTTTCTCTTTTTTTTATATGGTTGGTGAATAGCGATAGGTTAGTGTTCAATATGCTATCTTATGGTAATTCGTTAAATATCGAATGATGTCAACTAAAGTCACCAATTCACTAAGTCACTAAACCACTGAAGTCACTAATGTTCTTTTCTTTATGTAACAAATCTATATTTCATCTCAATCTATATTTCATATTAATGTGAACTTCATTTAAAAATTTTCCTTTTAAGATTGGAATCTTAAAATAGTAAGAAAATACATATAAACCAAAAATACCATAAATTCATATTAATAATAATAAAAATGATACCTTCACGCTGAATCCCGCACATGGCAGGGTAGGCAGAGGGTACCGTAGGAACATAGTGCATCCGAAATTATACATACATCCCCAATTTCCCCCAATTCATATTATCGCATATAAAATTGTAGTTTATACCATTTCTATAAGTAATCCTCGCTCCAAACTACAGATAGTAACGAGAGTGACCGCGGTTACAAGATTAATGGCTACCATCGCTCACGTGGCAGCTGTTAAATGTTTTATTGGCAGATACGGAATCACTTATGTAATATAACATATAGTGTTCTATAATAATATATAAATATAGATTTATTAGCACGCTACGTGACGAAACACGATCCCCCAAACGGGAACTAAACCTGTAACCATAGGTATTTGTGATTATTAAATTTTTCAATATTAGACAGCATACTCTTCTTATCATGTAATTTTAGCGTAAAATTCAATAGCTCTTACATTTCGCACTCGAAAACCACCAACCATTAGCTACCTTCTTTTTACCTTTATTTCAGTTCCTTATGTTGCTAAACTTTTTTTGAAATCATATAATTAAATTAAAAGTTTCACTGTATCCCGCTATATTTGTAGGCAGTGGGAATCTAGTGTTAAGACACTCCATTCTCCACTTTCACGCGTTTTATCTTGTTTGCAAAATTGAAAATGGATATAATTCATTGCCTTCAAATGGAAATAGAACCCACAACCGTTGCGTATAGAGCCAGACACAGTGCCACTGCGCCACAACAGCCTCTTTTTTAAATAATAATTATTTTTAATTATTATTAATAATCATAAAAGTAGAGAATACGAAAAATTAAAATTTTAAATGACAAAATATATTAATATTTAGATAACAGCATTTTTGAAAATTCCAACGGAAACGGAAAAAAATGGATAAAATATTTTATATTCTACACAAATAAAATTGGAGGTGTTATATGTATATATACAAAGTTACTATGCGATGTTGCAAAACAAAAGATTGCCATAAATCAATAAAGGCCGATAATCAAAATGGACGGCGGTCAATTATCCCAGACCCGTACTAATATAATTCCACTCTTAAATTACATTTTATTGCCAAATTTCGGTACAAAATTTAAAACTAGGCCAATTTATTGTTTAAAATGTTATTAAAGTGCATAGTATAATAAGCTAACGCAACCAGTTTTATCCTGATTGGAAAAGTTCCATAATAAAAAAAAATGGGAATAAGTGGAAGGTACCAGAATCTTTGAATTTTGATTTGTTTGCTCGGGAATCGAACCGTGTACCATTGTAGGCTGCTTTAAGCTACTAGGGTAAAAAAAAATTAGGAACAGAGTGTCTTAACACTGGGGTGCCACTGTCTTCCCTGGTGTGTAGCTTTTTGCTTATATATCTTATCTGTGTGACTCCATAAATATACTAAGCGAATTAACGAATGACGTTTTAAAGCACTACATAACTTGTCTTTTAACTGTGAACTTATTTTTCAAACAATTTGTTTGATGGTAATTTACCAGAATCAACCAAGTAAGTAAATATCACTCTATTATCAATGTTTTATTTAATTCCAGAAATGGTGTACCGAGAAATCGTTACGGCAATTTAAGTCCAGATACATTAAAAAGTGGAAAATTAAAATGAGGTTTCCGATTCAGTAAGTCAAGTTAAATGAGCATATAACCTAGGACTAGGATTTATTACTACTAATGGGCTGCTCGCAGTACCAAGCGCTATAAATGTCAATATTTTCCACGTAACAAATAATCTATCGTCATATACTGCACTGCAACATGGAGTCTTGGCCACGCGCCGCGCCATCCAGGCACTCTGGAAATAAATGGAAAGCTGATTAACTTACAAAAAAATATATCTTTAAAGTAATTGAAATGAAGTAAGAAATGAGTGGATTCCTTCTGTGTCATGTTAAAGAAGGTTTTATATACTTTTTTATTTGATTTGCATTTTTATTGCCATTTGGACATTTGTTGATGTTACTATTCTTTTAAACAATTTGTGGCGGGCATTTTTTTAATAGATAGTATTTTTTTATTGTATTAAGTATGACAATATTTATATATTTGTGGTTTTAATCTGTGACTTTGTCTCAGTTGTCAAATGGAAGTTATTACAAGTAACTAGACTGATATTCAACAACGTCGGTGCGGATCGAATCATGTCACTGTAGTAATTTATTGGCCGTCATGAAACAGTGTGGGTTCGATTTCCACACGGAGAAAATTATTTTCTGTTACCTCGTTCTGGTAACAAGACAGAGGCGGCATTGAGTTCCGACACTTACACGTACGTAAATACAGAAAGTGGAGACGAAGTGTCTGGACACTAGGTCCCCTCCGTCTACCCTGCTGTATGCGGGATACAGACTGAATCTAAAAAATATGTATGGGGATATCCCTATATCATCAAAGTTGAATATGGAATATACAACTCTCCCCCCTTTGTATAAAAAAAGTTAAAAACATATATCATTATGTTATTACAACTTGTGGACATATAAAGTGAATTCTGAAATATGATGCAATAAAATGATAGTAGTTCTGGCATCGGTTGTGCTTGTATTAAATCTGACAATACAGTACTCGTAGAAAGGACAGCCAAATATTTTTTTTTTCCTGTAAAATAAATTCAAAAAGCTAAAAGTCTCTTTTCAAACTTTTGAGTCTTTATATATATATATATATATATATATATATATATATATATATATATATATATATATATATATATATATATATATATATATATATATATATATATATATATATATATATATATATATATATATATTATATAATATATATATATATATATAAATTCAATTTAATTTAACCAAAATACAGGTTGATTTAGTTAACAGGTCCAAGCTAGGGAAATATTGAACGTGTTAAATGTGGACTTAAGCGGAACTGTCGTATTATGAGCGTAGCTGTAACACGAGTATTTGGCAGAGTGCCGCGACTCAGTGACTGCTCAGTGTGGTGTTATGACGTATTTTAAGGCTTTTTTTTAAATCTTTTCTTATTTAACACCATAGTGACGTATTGGGATAGTGTCTGATTGTAAGTAATAAGGTAATGGCTTCGATTTCCACTCCGTTGAATAATTTAAATTTTAGTAAAGTCTTAGTAAAATTCGTATTTGTCAAATAACAATAATTTTCTTCCATAAAAATATATGAATTTGAATTAAAAATAACCTAATTTAAATTCTATATGACTGTTTCTTGCACATCATGTATTTTAGAGATCAAAAAAAATAGTGACACCACTCTCCGTTATTCTCGCAATTGATCTAACCAGAAAATAGAATGTTTCTTTTCTATCTGATAATAACCGCGATGCTTGTGGATCTGAGATTCACTTGGAAGAAGGAATTCTTTTTCTGGAAAGCAAACTGTGTCATAGAGTAACGTCACTAAACACTGTCTCAAATGAATGCGGACAGGTGTGAACAGAGAGTGTTGACACTAATTTCTCGCCGCTTACACTATAATATAAAAAAAAAACAAGCTAATTTTGACCCTAAATATTAAAATGGTATTGAAACTACAATTATTAGCCAGAAATTTTCCAATAGACTCACGAAGGCATCATATATATATATATATATATATATATATATATATATATATATATATATATATATATATATATATATATATATATATATATATATATATATATATATATATATATATATACATATATATATATATGTATGTATGTATATATATATATATATATATATATATATATATATATATATATATATATATATATATATATATATATATATATATATATATATATATATAAAAGTCGTAAATTCAGCGTTCATATAAAGCGTTTGGAACTTATTTCATTGTAATGATACCATTTTTGCTTACCTTTTGTTTTGTACTACTCGTATACTAGCTACATTGTAATTGATTTCATTTTAAAAGTTAAGTGCTCCTTTGTCTAATGTTATAAGTTTTTTCTTAAATTAATTTTAACGTAGCAGGATTTCAACCTGCACTTTGCAGGCAAAAACAAAATGCAGACGCGTGTATGCGTGTTGTGACGGTATGTCTGTGTGTTTTTTTGTCTATAAGGTCATTTATAAGAACATTCCAACTTTGATAAAATATTTTCTTTTCTATAAGTAAATATATAATATATAAGTAAATATTTTCTTCTTAAGTACTCATTTTACAACTGGCGTCTGACAGGAGGCGCTACTTATCTATAATATCTATTGTCCATACTAATATTATAAAGCGCGTTGATATCTGAAGTTATTGGTACAACTTGAAAACTTATTTATTAGTCGGTCCATCTATTCTAAACGAGGAGTGTGTGCTGAAGTCGAGAGCATGCCTCGACAAGCGTAGTGTAGGACCTCCACCAGCTAGGCAGCTGTGACGACATATACTAAGCTGGCATTGATTAGATGCGAAGAGCTGATGAGAGCTGATGAAGAGGTCTTCTAATGGAATCAAAATTAATGGCATTGTCCTTTTTTAATAAAATTGCAATAAACGTTCACAAATTGATGAAATTGAAATTGATTGATTTCCCATATAAATAAGACAGGAATATTTTTTTATTTTCTTTGGATTTTTTATACGTATAGATGAATAATTGTCGAGTTGAAACAAAAACTTATTCTTGTAGAGAATCTTACGATCTACAAAAAAGGTCTGATATGATTTTTGCTAGGTTGACTCCTTTAAACGTTATTCGAAGTTTATTCCAATATATATATATATATATATATATAATATATATATATATATATATATATATATATATATATATATATATATATATATATATATATATATATATATATACAAAGTTTTCAGAGCCACATCGACAATTTGAATTGATATTACTATGTCGATAGTTAGTTGTAGCCGTTACAAAGTTACGAGCTATTTCCCGTACAAACTCTGCTATGCTGGCTAATAGAGCTTTAATTGTTCCACAGAGAGCAATTATAATATATAAACTTTTTGAGTGTAATATATATTGAAACAAAGTTGTTAAAATCTATATAAAATAAAATTTAAATGTCTGCTTGTGATTTTAAAATAATTGTGTTTTTTCAAGTGCATATATGTATGTATATATAGTTAATGAAACTTTTTAACGTTTTTTTTTTCTGTCTGTCTTTCCGTTTGTCCGGTCTAATCTCCGGAATAGGTGAATATGTTCTATGTTGTGGGGGAACAAATAGGCTACTTCTTGTACAGAAACTCCCGCGGGATTAAGATTTACACGGAAGAAAACGAGCAATCTCGCACTTTTATCTACCGTTCAGATAAAATATAGCATATAAATCATTTTTATTTATGTATATACACTTTTACATTTTTTCTATTCATTCGATAAAGCTAATGATACCACGAAACCAATTTAATTCGGATTCAATAAACTTTTCTATTTCATATATTTCATACATTATTCTTACAAAGACATAATGCAGTTATAAAATCTCATCATTAAGTGGAAGAAATGACTCACTAGATTTAACTTTCCCTTGTAAATTAATAAATATTATCAGTATAATTGAATTGTACCAACTGCTTGAAGCTATTTAAGCTTAGAGTAGAAATATCCCAGAAATCTTGCAATTTTTCGGGCTTGGTCTAAAAATGATGTAATTAAGATGTAGAGGGCATGGAGTGAGCAAGTGAAGATTCACTAGAAACTTTTATGGAATTGCAAAATAAAAAAATATGAATTCATTGTGATTCTGTGGTCTACATTCTACAAGAAAATAATATAATAATTAATATTATTAAGCTTCACGCTGTATCCTGCACATAGCCGGGTAGGCGGAGGGAACCTAGCGTTAAGACCTATTCCCCACTTTCGGCTATTCGAAGCATTGCGTGTTGAGTGGCGGAACTCAACGCCGTGGCTTGCTTTGTTGCTAGAGCAAAGAAAATGAAAATACTTCATTCTCCCCGAGCGGGAATCGAACCCACAAGTCGTCCCGTTTACAGGCAGACGTTGTGCCTCAGCGCCATGACGGTGCTCACATATAATTAAATATTAAACAATTATATATATACATAAGTTCTTTTTACAAACAAATTATTTAGGATGATGAAAAAAATATATATGACTATAATCTCTTAGAAGCTCATGGACGGATTTCAATGAAATTTTATACCTTTTTGTATAGCTATTAGCTATAAGTCTATGTAAGACCTAGGCACTTATGATTTTCAAGACTGGCACTCTTAATTTAGAGCCTAAGTAGTCCAATTACACTAAAATAAATGATGACATGCTGTATTTTTTCCTACTTTTCTAATAGGCTATTCTCATTCATAAGTAAAATTTGAAGTTCTGGAACATCAGACTAAGGACCATAAAACCCTAACTTGACAAACATAAACAGCAATAAATAAGGAAATGCCGCCTTAGCGAAAAATATCCAGGATGGTGGCCACCCAAGCTATGCCAAAGTATCTTAAGATTTGACATTTTAGTATAAAAACATGTATTAAAGTTATTACGAGTACTTAGCTTACAAAAATCATGGAGCACTAGTAAAGCGATCTAAAAGGACTATAAATTTAACTTGAATTCAATTGAAATTTTTTCTCAAACTATGAATTTAAATTTCACATCGAAAGTCGGCTAAAGCACCAACTTTGTTAGTTTAATAGAAGCTGAGATTGTGGCATAGACGAGACATTTTCTTCTATAAAGAAAATGTTTCAAGAAAATTCAATATTTTGTGTATGCATAGCTATTCAGAGGCAATCGGTCGAGAGGCGGCCCTTTGACTGGTATTATGAGGCTTTACCGTTAAAATCCTTAACAGTGCAGTAAGTTTCCTTCTATAATATTGCTCAATAAGATCTATAATATTGAATTATAGTTATTTTACTCATTTTGAATGAAAATCTTACCAGACTAATCGTCTAACCGTCTGTGGTAGCGAGTGGACTATGTGAGTGACAAGTGTCTTAATCGTGGGGTTTCCCAAAAATGTACAATATAAAAATATAAGTGATTTAATCCAGTAATTTTTCAATCCAGGTTGTATGTGCTTAGATTGATAAAAAAAATTAAATGACTACAGAGTACGTATACATGGTTTGTAAACTGTTAGCATTTCGTTACATTTTTTTTTTCAGTGTTAAGCTGTATTCTGCATACGGCAGCGTATGCTAAAGGCTACCTTCCATCCAATTTTCAAGACATTGCGTGAGTGTCGCATCTCAACGCCGCGGTTTGTGAAATGAAAATAATTTATACCTCAAATGGAAATTGAACCCACGACCGCTTACAGTCAGAGCTGTGCCTCTGTCCTACATAGCTTTAATCTTACTAAAATTAAGATAACATGAGAACAACTTATATGATATTGCATTTTCTTTTTTTTATTAGGATATATTTTTATGGGTGCACCGTCCGAGTAGGTCTCTTGGACCGGCACCACCGGTAGGGTCCATAACGTTCCCTAAACGTCACTATGGATATGAAATAAATCATCCATAAACCCCGGCATGTAAGACTTACAAACTCCAATCTTTAGATCGATCTCTAATCTGCATGCCAATAACCAAACCTAGCAATAGTCAACTTTGGTTCGACGATAGATTGCAGAGCGATCCTTGCCGTCCCGATAGTTCCGTTTTACATAGAAATTTTATTGAAACCAAAACTTTATGAGTGGCCTAAAATTATCCTACCACTATTCTACACGCAAATTTCCTTTTAAAATCAATTTTACTCTCACAATTAACTTCTAATTTTATATTATTTTTAAAATATTTACACAGAATAAATTTTAAGAATGCTAATACTTTAAATCAATATGCGTAAGTATGTGAAATGGAACGCGAACAAACTGTCATTTGAGCGTTGACATAATATGTCAATATTTTAATAAATAAATTATTATTTGATCTATTTTTAGATAATATCATCAGTATATATTGTATCCTTCCTTTTACTTATAAAGAATATAATTACGCGCGCGCATTTTTAAAAAATATAAAGTATATTTTTTTTTATTTATTTTGTAATTAACATCTTTTCGGTTAGGGAAAAATAAGCCACGATCAAGTAAAGAATTCTGGCTGGTGAATCTTATCATGAAATTCTAAGTAATAATTAATTAATTAATTAATTAATTAAAATAATAATTCTCATAATATAGACTACCAACGCGCCAAACACTGCAACAAATTATCCCATCCCTTAAGTATAAAGAAAAAAAAGAATATTATTAAATAAATTAAATAGAAAAATGAAAATAGTGTCGTAATTAGTTTTTTTGTAACAATCAACATTTAAATAGAAATATTGCTTTTCTCGTAACATTTAAAATTAAAATATGTGAGTAAATTAATAATGTAATATATGAACAATCTTCTCTTATTACTTCACTTCACTTATTACTTCATTAATATAAAACAAATAATCCATATAAAAAAGTAGTTATTTATGAGTGATGTCGTTTACATTATCGTCACTAACACAAAAAAAAAATATATATGCAGTATTGTAATCCGCAGATATGACAAAGTAAACCCTGAAACGTCATGAATTGCATTTTGGGATCGTTTGTGCTATTGAACCAAATGTCAAAATCACATTTCACACTTAAATAAAACATATAAAAACTTGAATGCAGCGGGATTCGAACCCGCACCTCATGGAAACCGTCCAAGCGCTCGAAATTCTTATATGCTTTATACAACTTATTACGTTGTTAGCATCTCGTGTAAAGTCGATGTTTTCAAAGAACAATCATTTGGCAAGAGGGAATGCTATTTTTTTATAAAATATTTAGAAAATTTTTAAACTGTTAATCCACACTACGGATAGAAAATTTTTTGCGTTCAAATTTTTATATGTTTTTTTTTACGTATTTTTTGTAACTTTAGTGTGGATTAATAGTTAAAAAATTATCAAAATACATTTCACATTTTTTGGCTCGATTGTCTATTAAAAAAAAAATGAATTGAAATATTAATCTATGGTTGTAATCTATGGACAAGAATTGATTATTAACATCGGGTGTTTGCATATCGACCCCTTAGTTATGTTAGCCTAACGTAGTATCGGATTCTGCTCCAATCAACGCTATTTGTTAATAAAATTATATCCCATTTCACCGTATAGCGACTGTACGTCATTGATTCTAGCTGAAACTGTAATTTACTTTACTTTATAATATATTTGTAAGTATAATATAGTAAGGTAGATAGAGCGAATAGTGTTAAGACACTCCGTTTCCTACTCTCCGTCCAATTTCCAGGCATTTGTGTTGAGTGGCGGAACTCAACGCCGCGCTTTATAATTGTTGCTAGAGCGAGGAATGAAATAATTCATTCTCGTCTAGTTGGAATCGAACCCACGACCATCGTGTTTAGTGTCAGACGCTGTGCCGCTGCGGTACGACGGCCTCATTTAAATTTTTTTTTAAATTTTTTTAGTTATAATGTTTCATACATATATATTACTATAATAACAAGTTAATATAAATCTTCATTCGCGGCGTTGAGTTCCGCCACTAAATCCTCTCGAATTTAGTCGCAAAGTAGAGGACAGACTGCCTTGTATGTGGCATAAAGCGTAAATCTGATAAAGAATTTAGTGTATTCTATTTAAAAAAAAATGTGTTTAGATTGTCTTTGTATTTATTTATTTATTATTAATTTATTTATTTTCATATAAATATATAAATAAAAGTGAAAAGTTTTATTTAAAAAAAAGCAGCATTAGAAGAGAAAATATTAGAAGTTACTGGAGGGCGGAGTGACGTTTTCCCTCACAAAGGATAAGCAAGAATATTACATTTATATATTTAAGCTGTCAATAATCGTTTATTACGATTCCGCTTTAGCCATTGGGTTTTGGTATTTAAGAAAATATTGTTTTAATGGGTGTTGTTCGTGCTGTGGACTTTTTTAATGGCCCTATACCTATTTTTGTCAATATATGAGTATAGTGCAGTTATAATGAATCTAATATCAGAATTTTAGTTATGAAATTACATACTTTGTTAATTAAAAATAATTACACAGTAGTATGTCTGTAAACACGACGATTTATGGGTTCGATTCCCACTTGGGAATGAATAAAAAAAGAGATAAATATATATATATATATATATATATATATATATATATATATATATATATATATATATATATATATATATATATATATATATATATATATATATATATATATATATATATATATATATATATATATATATATATTCGCAAAAAGCAAACATTTTCCAATTATACAAATATTGACATAATGATATTAATACAAATATAGGCATGATTTTGTTTATTACGAGATTTTATATGGAAAATCTATTTGATTTGTTTGTTCTGTAAAGACACTGATACAGCATGTGTATTTACACAAATAAATAAAAATCGTGTATAACTTTAAAGTGAAAACATACATACATAATATAAAATATATACTTTTTACATCACACTGTATCCCACGCATAGCAGGGTAAGCTGTGGGAACCTGGTGTTAAGACATTAAATTCTCTACTTTAACTTCAATTTTCATAACATTCCGTGTAGAGTGGAGAAACTAAACACCGCTAATCCTCTCAACAGAGCGAGGAAATGCAAATAACACATTCCCTCTATTGGGAATCGAACCCTTAACCGTCGCGTTTCCAGTCAGGCACTGTGCCGCTGCGCCTCAACGGTTTCTATAGTATATGAAGTCATATATACTCGTATCTAGCCAGGTCATCAAAATATGATCAAGTCAAGTACATTATGCGTGACCTAAAAGGGCTTCTAATTTTTTGGCTACACCGTCTGACCTTCATCCGTCTGGAACATAATCTGTAAGCTTAATTAATTTAATTATTATATAGCTATGTTCAAACAATATATTAATTAAGTTGTGAAAATTGTATTTATGAATCGTATTGGATTTTAGAAATTTTATAGTTTATATGTTTTATTTACTTTTTTTTTAATGTTGGTAACGTTTTTGCTTGCAGCGCACTTTGTATATGGAAATTTTGATATCTTGCTGTATTTGTTTACTAAAGTGAGAATTTAAGAATATATTGATCGATAGACTGAGAAAATAACTACATTAAAAGCATCGAGATATCTCCATGTACAACCGGTATTTAAACCAAGTGTCTATAGAAGTGCACTTTATTTTATGAGCCTGCTTCTCGATTGCTTTATATTACTGGATTTATTTTAAAACTTAAAATATATATATATATATATATATATATATATATATATATATATATATATATATATATATATATATATATATATATATATATATATATATATATATCTATATATATATATATATATATATATATATATATATATATAAATATATATATATATATATATATATATATATATATATATATATATATATATATAGATATATATATATATATATATATATATATATATCCTTGCTCTGGTAAGAAGACAAAGTGCGGCGTTGAGTTCCGCCACACACGAAGAACGAACAGAAAGTGGAGAAAGAACAGAAAGTGGAGAACGGAGTGTCTTAACACTAGGTTCCCTCTGTCCCGCTGCTTTATGTGGCAAATGGTGTGAAGCATTTTTTTTAAATAATTATTTTTACCAAGCTATATTGCTATTTGCAATGATAGATGGGTCTCATATCGTAGAGAATTCTTTATAACTAGTAAGTTATTTGTAGAATTGGTCTATAAGAAAATCTTGCGATGTTGTAATACAAAATACCTTGAAATTTAAGGGAACCTAGAATTCTAGGTTCCATTTACATACCCTATAGGATGAGACGTGCGTAAATGAAAAATGTGGAATTAATACAAAATGTGATAATGTAAGTGTTCGCGTCTAGAACATGTTTAAATCGTTTTGAGTGCTATTATTTCCTGAGGGGAAATAATAACTCAAGACAGAAGAAATAGCGGATATTGTGCTTTAATAGCAAAAAATCTAATAATATATACAAATGATGAGTGCGGGTTCAAATCGTAAATGAAAAACCGTAATCGGTAAAAAAAATACCGTAACAAGATAAACGGTAATAAACAGTTATCGTAAAATCGCAAACAAACATGTTCTCTTACATATGATTTATATACACATAGAAAGTTTTAAATTTATATTATATATTTTAAAGTTATATTAAATAATTTATTGTAAGACACGCCAAGGCAGCACAGATTCCAAAGTGAAAAGCGTTCTGAATACGAATAGTCGAATGTAATATCTCGAGTAAGCGCTACTCGATCCTATAGAGCCTAGCTTATTGAATTATAGTAAGAATATTCTGTAGAGAATTGAAAAGGCTTTCACAATGCCTATCCAGTCTCACCTCATCACCTACCTATATGATATTGTTACTGCCAGGTTCTTGAGTAAGAGTTTCTTTTATTGACTTACTTTATATACATATATATAATACTATACTACTATATATATAATACTTATATACATATATATATATATACAATTTTTGATGATAGTTCTGTAATAATAAATTATTTTTAGATTTAGTTATTGCACTAGTTTTTCTCTAGCTACTTTGTCTGAGATTCAATTATTATTGTTCTATAAATAAAAGAACAACGTACAAAAAGCGATCTTATGGTTTTTAACCATGTCTTCCAGATAACATTTAAGGTGAAAAGGAACGATTAAAATTATAAAGAGAATTTTTTATTTTATGATGAATTATAGCTTGATTGTATTTGTATAATTATTTATATCCGACCAGAGGCGACTAACTCAGCCTATTGTTATATGAATTGATCTTCGTAAGGATTTTTCAGCTTCACCTTGTGTCCTCAAATAGCAGAGCATGCAGAGAGAATATAGTGCGATGACCCTCCGTTCTCAGTATTCAGCCTAGAGGCGAGACTTTGCGTGTTAAATATATTATAACCAGGAGCCGCCTGTGACTTAGTCTTCGTCTTTCTTAGTCTTCGTCGACTTTAATCCACAACATTGTTCATCGCTGCTCCACCCCTATTAGTCATGGCGTGATGTTCCATAGAATAAAGCCTTCCTCAATAAATGGGCTATTTAACACAAAAATAACCTTTCAATTCCAAGAATTAGTTCTTGAGATCAGCGCGTACAAACAAACAAACAAACAAAACAAAACTCTTCAGCTTTATATTATTAGTACAGATCATTATAGCAGTGCCTTTTATAATTTACACCACACTACAAGCGATCTGACACTTAGGTGTTTTAGAAACGGGAGCGCTCGAGTTCAGAAGAATGATTCAGGGCGTGTAATTCCCTCGGTTTAATTAAACGTTACCGTGGAAATTGTATTTCAAAATGTGTGGCTTTTGTGAATTTTACATGTTTCATTGTTTTGTGAATATATCAGTATGTATGTCTGAGACATAAATAAATAAAATACAAAAAATTATGGCTAGCAAAAAAAAATAAATTTAATTGTATTTACAAAAACCAGTTAACTTTGCTAATTTAAATATATATTTTTTATAAGCTTTCACCTGTGGAAGAGTTCTGGTAGACGCAACAATATATAAAAATATATATATATATATATATATATATATATATATATATATATATATATATATATATATATATATATATATATATATATATATATATATATATATATATATATATATATATATATATATATAATTTACAGGAAACGACGTTAAGGTGTAAGTTAATAACAGAGCTTTTTTGCTTTATTTTCTCAATACTAAATGTAAGTGCACGAATGATAAGGAATGTCTCCATTATGTCATACAGTATGCTTATTTGGTTAAATTCACAACTTACCTTACTATAATAAACCGGGTAAATTAAAATGATTTATAATATATTATTTTTCCCGAACGAGATTTAACTAACAGAACCTACTAATTATCTAGGATATTCTATTGAATATCCTAACGCATATGTTATTTAATATATTATTAAAAAAAAGGTGACAGATCACACTTTCTTTGTAGAGAAATTGTTATATAACATTTCCTAATAATCCATTTCAATAAAGTTTAATTTAAAAGCTTTAGCCCCAACACAAATACAGAGCACTTAGCTGTTAATGTATTCTTAACTGTTAAGCTCAAGATTTTAAATAAATTATTACGTTGATTCAGAATGTTGTGCTTAAAAAAGGTTTAAATAAAAAGAATTTCTTTTATTTCTTATCTACAGGATGTTCTTATTCATCTTGGTAGTCTCATCGTGGTGTAGTGGAACAGCGGCTGATTGCAGACGCGAGGGGTATAGGTTCGATTTCCATTAGGGGAATGAATTAATTTCAATTTTTAACTCGACATGTTATGTATTAAAAAAATGAACAGAAAGCGACCAACGGAATGTCCTAACTATCCGAGAAATAGCGTGAAGCTATTTTTTTTTTAAAATTAACCCAACGTTGATTAATATTTAATTTGGAACTTTAGATATTGTATTATCTTATATAAAAATGTTTTTTAAAAGCTTAGCAGTTTCAAAGAAATTTGAGAACATAGATTATTATTTATTTAATTTAATCTTCTTTTAATATTCTAATGACCTCTTTATAAAAATATTTTCGTACAAAAAGATTTACAAAATATAAAATAAAACAATAATTATACATAAGATCTTGACAGCTATTATATATATATATATATATATATATATATATATATATATATATATATATATATATATATATATATATATATATATATATATATATATATATACATATATATATATATATATATATATATATATATATATATATATATATATATATATATATATATATATATATATATATATATATATATATATATATATATATATATATATATATAATTTTTTTTTTAACAAATATTTAAGCGTAATGTATTTATCAGCCTATGTATGTATGTATGTATGTATGTATGTATATTTGTTACTATATGACGTAGACAGAAGACAAAAGTGTCAATCGAGTCGGCTTAACAACCATGCAAGTGTCTCTAAAGGTATGACAGTAATCGAAACTTTTTGCTTTGGAGCGTCAGACACTATAATGATAAAATTTTACCGATTTACTACATCAAGTGGGGGATTCTTAATCCTTCTATATTGTAAAATAAATAGGATTTGTTTATGTGTGGAGGACAAAATCTTTCAATTTTTTCATTTTATTCTACATTACAATTTTAAACAATTGTGAAAATACGTTTGTGTGTATTGTAAATGATAACACACCTTAATAATGAAATGCTCGCTCCAGTCTATCTCAAGCGTATCATTGTCAACAGTGAATAGTTGTATAATTGTGAATGACTATATTTAAAAAGAAAAGTCCCGCTGAGTTTCTTGCGCCGGTTCTTCTCAGGTCTGAGACACTAACTTTAGTGAACCGGTGGTAATGTTGTTGACGTTCAAAAAATTTAATCATGAATTCTTATTTTGAATAAAAAAAATTATTGGAATTTGAATTCCAATAGTATATATGTATATTCTAAATTACTCTTGACAAAATTCCTAACTATTATTACTTTGAGTTTTAATTTAATTTTTTTATGCTGTCAAGTTATAATTAATTCTTAGAGACCTCAATTAACTATTAAGTAAAATTAAATTAGTCCATTGCTACTAAGTGTATACCTAGTGATGAGATCAATTTTAAATTTCCTCCAATATATATAAATATATACTGAATCTATAGGCTGAAAAATCCGTGGGGCCTAAATTAAGCACGTGTTTTATTTAAAATTATTATACTTTCATACACATTTTTAAGTACCTTATACACGAGTTTAAACGTCAACTGTTTAATAATATTGCAGTAAGGAATTAGGAGAAACCTCTCTTAGTGTGTTTAGATAGATAGAAGAAGTGTAGAGAGACTTTCCAAGGAACCTGATAGTTAAATTTCGGTTTTTTTTTTGTAAAGAAGTCTACGCCTTATCAGTAACCAAGTTTCTATCTAATATTATACCAAAAATATATAGAAAAAAATATATACCAGCTCGTTGATTGAAACCACTGAACATATAATAAGATATTTTTTAATCTGCGATTACACAGAAATATCGATAAAGTGAAGCCCTGTAAGGTAACATTTCGGTCGCGACCTTTATGGCATTGTGGCAATCTTTCAGCTCGCTTCAAACAAGAACCATAGACAATTATGTATTTTTTTAGTTTATAGTTATTTTTAGTTTATTTATTAATGTATTTTTTTTAGTTTATAGTTAGTTTATATTATTTTTAGTTTATAATTGTTTATAGTTATTTTTAAGTACAGATTAAAGACATGATTAAACGTTTTTCATTTGTTATTTTAAAAATTAAAGTCTTTATTTGACAGGATCTAAGATATATCATATAGAAAATGAGGAAATCTTAGTTTTCTTCTGAAAAAACAATGATGATGATATTACAGTATGTATATTATATATACATTATGTATATTATATATATATCTTCGAATATTTGAAGAGGTAAAGAGACCTGTGGACGAGGCGAAAGAGGCATAGCATTTAGCGCTCCGTCGTCTCTGACTACCCTGCAGGGAAACGTGAACTTACGTGAAATAATATATATATATATATATATATATATATATATATATATATATATATATATATATATATATATATATATATATATATATATATATATAAAAGGTTTTTAATGTCGAATACTTTACTTATATATTTTTATTTTGCTTTAAAGCTTATTGTTTTTTTAGACATTATGGATTATGGATGGTATATTATCAAAAGCTACTATGTATTCAATGACACTACAAACACTTGGTGCGTACTCTTTTTATTTTCTAACAATTTAACCTCTTTATCATCAATATTAATTGTATTACCTATTATACAAATAATACAGAGAAATAACTAAGAATAGTATCTATGTCTTAAATCACAGTGCAGTTCCGCCACTCAACACGCAATATCTCAAAATTAGGAGAACGGAGTGCCTTATCACTAGGTTCCCTCTGTCTACCCTGGTGTATGCGGGATACAATGTGAGCTACTCTCTCTTTAAGGTAACTTATTTACTTGTTATATTAATTATTTAAGAATATATAATTCATAAATAAATACATAAATATGAATGCTGATACTATAAAGTTATAATTTTGCATCTGTTGCAACAAGAAGCTTTCAAATATGCGAAACACTCAAACTAAATATGAAATAACACGTGCACTTTTAAAGTGAATAGAATTTTTAATTCACTTAATGGAGTATCGATATTATTTCTTTGCAAATCGATTTTTCATTAATACTGAATAGCTAGAGCTTTCTCAACAAAATAATAGGTAAATTTCGATATGACAGTATGTATGTGTATATATATATATATATATATATATATATATATATATATATATATATATATATATATATATATATATATACGAGGCAAAAGAGGTATGAAAAGACTGCAGCGGCGCTCCGATCTCTCTGGCTAACCCGGTAAACTCTTTAATCAGATTAATCTCGTATCGAAAATAAACGCGATAAATCCGGTTAAGAACTTCATTTGAAATGTGTAAAAACCATGAATACCAAATATCTCATTTATTTAGTAATATTCGTACATACAATTGTATACAAAACCTAACTTAACTTATCTTTAGCATCTAAGACTGGCCGGATCCCTTCAAAAGGTTTCAAGGTATCAAGGTGCCGCTCTGCTAGGCGAACATTAGCAACCGAGCAGGCGACCAGAGAGCTCTATCGATCGCGTCGCAATGCGGCGGCACGCGATACTCAGCTGTACGTCGCGTCGCGTCCTACAACTGTTATGCAATTTTTATTTATTTCCACTTTATTATTTATTTATTGATATAGTACTAGTTACTATTTATGTTACGCACGTGAATTTATATTTAGTTGGAAATTTGGAAAATTATGTTTTTTTAGCACTTCAATTCCACTTTATTCCGAATACTAGGGTACAGCAAGAGAGGGCACGGTAGAGCAAGAGAGGGTACGGTAGAGCCAAGGAGGGCAATTATCAAGATAGTGTGTGCTGTGTGGTGGAACTCAACGCCGCACTTGGTATTACCAAGGCGAGCAAAAAAACTTCGATATCCCGATTCCAGATTGAACCAATACAAATGGCACTTACATACATACATTGGCCAAATTAATAATAAACTTTTAAATATTAATTAAATTGATCAAATATGGTGTTCTTTTCTCTCTTAAGCTTTAAGAATACAAGATGATAACTTTGTTGACATTTACTTCGATTTCATTTCATATTTAACTTACATAAAGTCATAGTGTGTTTATTTTTTTTTAAATACATTAATACATATAAATGTTAAGACACGGTTCCGCACTTTCCGGCCAGTGTTCCAGATATTGTGTATTGAGTGATGGAACTCTACGCTCTTTAAAACTTTTGTTGTATGTAATAATATATTGTATAATAACAACTATGTATTTATAGATATCTACAAAAACACATTTCCTCACAGATTATAGTTTTGCATTTTATTTACAAGAGGCACTGATTCACATCCTGGTTTGTAAAAAAAAATATAATTTAAACATTGACAACTTTTATTTGTTCATAAAGCTTTAAGAGTGCTAAAAAGCTCTAAGTAAAACTTAAAATAAAGTTTAAATTACACATTTTTCTTTCAAGTAAAGAGAACTTTAACGATTTACGATGGACTTACCAATTTGCTAGATTATTGAGAGCGTTGAAGAACTTAGGTCCAGAGCATTTTGTTTTTCCTTTTTAAATTTATTTTCTGGGTTACACCAGTACCATATCTTTCAAGGTCCTTTCGAAATAGTAATATCTGTTTATGTATATCTTAAATCATATTAATATTTTTATCTAAGAATAAAAAGCTCATATACATTTCAATATATTAAAAAAAATAAACGGAATTTCTTAAGCTAAGATATTCTCTATTCTATCTAAAATAATATTATTAGAGTAGTGTTTTTAATATGGATAAAATTAAAAGAAGTAGCTTTTCCGTGCACTTGTATTAAAGCCTTAGAGGCTTGAACTGTACCTATGACAATAAATAAGTTTATCTTTCTTTATAGTTTCAATCAATTAAACTATTTTAATCCGCTACATTTATAAAGTATATAAAATAAATGTTCTTTATTCCTTCATAATTTACAAATTTAGATATGACTATTTATTATGTACGATGATAATCATATGCTCTTTAAATTAAATCAAATAAAACTAATGTAATAAAATTTAGTATGTTACTATTATTATTAATTGTTTCAAATAAATATAGCACATTTATAGCAAATAATAAAAAATATATATATTTAAATATTTTTTAAATTCATGCTTTATCCTATGTAGCGGAGTAAGTACTGTTAAAACACTCCATTTTTAATTTTCCGCACAATTTTTGACACATTGCAATTGTCAGTGTTACCAGAGACAAAAAAAATATATATTTTTTTAAAGATTAAATCCACAGCTACAGTCACGTAGGCTAACAATGTGAATCACAGTTCCGACTCTATGTGAGAATAGCTGGAAACAGTTCTCCTGTTACCGGACGGAAGTGATTAATGTTGGCTAGAGTACAGGATATGTTGTTCTTAAAATTGGAAAATGGAGCATTTACTACATCTATTATATACTCGTACACTAACCTTATATTTATTAGGGGGCTATTATAATTCAATATATTTTAAGGCTGTACCTACAAAGTAATTACCGAGAACGGAAAATATTTATTTTAAACCTTTTTCACATTCCAGTGCCAGTTATACTGACAGCTAGTGAAAAAAAATTACATAGAGGTGCGATTTACCTTTTAGTTTTTTTATATATTCTTTTTTTTTTATTTAAAATCAGCCTGCAACCAGTAGAAATGTAATTCCATAAAAAGAACTAAATTTTAACCTCTAGTGTGATGTAATTTCATTATTATAGGAATACAAGCGCTAGTTATGAAAGGTGATCAAGTTAAATTTGTGGGCGTAAGAACTACCAATATATAACGGTTTTATTTCTATATTAATACCCGTGTATTTTATTTATTTCTAGGCTTCCATATCTCAAAGCAAAAAAGACTTAACTGTCCGTCTATGGTGTATTTTTATTAAAATTACACAACAAATTCAAATTTCTGCTAATTTTTTTTTTTTTTTATGCAAAATTTGCTGCATAATAACCTTTGCCGTTGACCTAGAGTTACGAAATTTGACAAGAAGATGAAACTTATAATACAAGCAAATAAAAAAAAGTGATTGAAAATTTATAGGTATGTAACAGAAAAGCACATTAAAAAGCTATATGTGTACTTCAATACAAAATGATTGCATAGGACCGCAAAATTAAGCTCGTCAACTGTTTTTCTTTGATCTACAATAATAAAAGTGGTACGGAACCCTAAGTGCTCGAGTATGACTCGCACTTGTTCCATTATATGTACTGTAACTTTTCACATATTGCATTTTCAATGTCATTATTCCAGATAATTTAAAAATGTAAAGAGTGCTTATAATAAAACCTCTTCTGATTTCACTGGAAATATACATCAGCCTTAATGAAATCTTATTTCAGGCGTAGAATCCAATGAACCAAATGAAGTGCTATAGAAATTGCGTACTAATGGCATATGGAATTGCAGACGTCGCGTCGCTTCAAGCGTAAGTTTATTATGTTTAAAGTAATGATGGCGAGTAAGGTCGAGAATTGATTGCATATTTATTAGAGTAGAAATCTAAAAAAAAACCTAAACTAACTACTCTAGCTTTGATTTTTGACAAATAAATGCTAGAGGTTAAAAGTTAATATTATATTTGGCATCTTTTTTGACTAGTTCATCAATTTATTAAGGTTTAGAAATTTTCCATGTAATATATTATGTGTTTTTGTTGATATCAATAATATTGTGAATTATTTTTAAAATGAAACGGAAAGATTTAGAAATGTGTACAAATTTTAATGCTAGAACTCGAACCTGCGCTTAGCGCTCCTAGAAATTGGTTGCGTGAGTAACAATTTAAATATTTTGAAAAAAATCTGATAATGTCCTTATAAAACTATAAATGTAATATAATAAACTCAGCTTCACGCTGTTTCTCGGATATAGCAGGTTAGGCAGAGGGTACCTAGTGTTAAGACACTCCATTAATCATTGTATACCGAAATACCGAATTCCTTACGTTTTGGAATGGATGGAAAATGTAGAACAAAATAATGTAAAAAATACCGGTCAAGTGCGAGTAGAACTCGCGCACCGATGTTTCCGGATGCTAAGGAAAATACTTCTTATAAAAATTGAGAAATTTAAATTAGCAGTCGAGTCCATTCTTTTTATATGAAATGAAGTACAAATATCAGATTTTTAATTAAGTTATCAATTTAGTAATATCATAAGTCTAGGTCAATGTAATACACCTAATAATAGTCGACAAGCATAAGATTGCGGTCGTATGCACTCATTTCGTATGAAATGAACTACAGTATAAAGTTTGTAATGGTTTTTTCTGCGATATATCTATAAAGTTCCAGCTTTCGGATTTTTTGTATTATTTGTATGTTAAGTTTTAACATATTGTCAAATTTCATAACTCAACGGAACCAACGGAAAATATCCTATAGGTTTTGATTACGCGGCGATTTCCATACAAAGTGCATAAAAATTTGGGTATTTGATTTGGACAAAATGGACAAACAGACAAACAGACAGACATATATGTCAGGAATTAATTACTTTAATTTATAGTAGTAATTGTAAAATATAAGATGAAGAGTGAAAAAATATATATAAGAAATATATATTTATACATAGCTTATTAATATTCCAGTGTAGGAGTATAACTTGCATTATTTGCCAGATAGTAGCAAGTGAAGCGTAATTTGTTGGTGGCTCGTTATCTAGATATGAACCACTAAATTATAGAAGTGGCAAAATTATTATTTCATATTTTCATAAAAAACTAGATCGCACGTGTATCTATTACTAACGTACATATATGAAACCATTGGTATACTGTAATACTGAAATCTTTTGGGCTAAAATACTGAAAAGTATTTGGAGAATTAGTGCATAGAGCTAAAGCATGTGGAGGACTTACAGCCTAGGTTTCATTATTTAAAGCTTGAATATGTGTGAGTTGATGGTGAGTGGAATTTTAATTGTTTACATTGCAGGACGCTTCCCCTGTTTTAATTTTTCAGCCACTTCTATTAGAAGCGATTGCTATTTTATTCTAGCAGGGGCGGGTAAAATATGTGCATAGATATATTTACATACATGTGTACTACATTGAATATTTTATTATATTCCTATAGTTTCTTTAACCGTGAAATAGTATACAAAAGTTTTATCATTTTCTAATATTATGCACAAAATATATAGTTATATTATATGTTACCAATATAAAGAAAGTTTGCTTCAAATTTTAATCGGGTATGAGATTATATATATATATATATATATATATATATATATATATATATATATATATATATATATATATATATATATATATATATATTATATATATATATATATATATATATATATATATATATATATATATATATATATATATATATATGTATAATTAAATCTTTCATATAAAAATGTTATGAAACTTGCCTATATAGTAATCAGAGCCACGCAACGAAAAGACCTGTTAGACTTCATAAGCTTGAGTGTTACACTGAAGCTAATGAAGTCTAACAGCTTTGAGGAACAATTTAAAGGAACCGATAATTTTTCAATCAGAAGTGCTATACGAATGAAGGAGATAGAGCTTAAGCGCTGGTAATCCCCCTCAGGCTAAGTTAGTACTGGAAAAACCACAACAGTCTTTGTTTTTTTTTTAAATTTTATATATCTCTATAGTACATTTGGAAATCGAGCACGGACTTTAAGGGGTTGATGTTGCATGATTTACAAGAGACGAACGTCCAAATCTCACGTTTAAATTTTTATACGTTGTCTAAAATACGAATCTTTCCTTAGTGTGTAACAACAAATTAAAAATAATTAAAGTAATTAGTATGTATATGTGTGTGTGTGTGTGTCATTATTCAAGTTATCATACCAAAAATCTACATATATACATATAATAAAAATGATACTGATCGCCGTCTGTTCATGGAAGGTATATAAAAAAAAAAAAGTTTGCTTGTCTGTGCGTTTGTAGACGCTAATCTCAGCAACCGCTTTACATATTATGTTATTGTATACGTATTGTCGGTCGGTAAATCGGTTTGTAAATAAAAAAGCTACATGAATTGAAAATATTTAATACGACGAAACTACAAGCTGTAAAAAATCTAGTCTCTACAAACCTTGTTAATAAAATATATATATAAAAATGTATATATTTTGTTAAAGATTATAGCATATATATTATATTTATTTAAATTGAAATGTATTGAGAACACAACAAGATTAAATTCTGGCGCAGAACAATGTCTTCTTGGACTGAGTAGTACCTACTTGTGTATGTAACATTTTTCATTTAAGTTGGTGAACTATGTTTTATAAAATGAAATACTGTGAAATAATATATATATATATATATATATATATATATATATATATATATATATAAATATATATAAATATATATATATTATATATATATATATATATATATATATATATATATATATATATATATATATATATATATATATATATAATATATATATATATATATATATATATATATATATATATATATATATATATATATATATATATATATATATATATATATATATATATATATATATATATATGTATACCGTGATAGTAAAATTTTCACAAACTACGTATTATTCGGTGCCGGTAAAACAAAAAAATAAATAAAAACAATGTAAATATTAAGGGACCCCCCCCCATACAATTACTAACCCAAAAAATACAGATTATGTTGATTCTATATTATTATATAAAAAAAAGCCATCGTTTTAATATGCTAAATTCATATAAAAAATCAAAGTAACCAATTATCAATGGAAGCTGTTTTTCATATACTATCTGAGAAACTACATGCTTAATAAAACGTGAAGGCATTTACTAATGGCCAAGCGAATATATTCCTTAATATGACGATAAAGAGATTCTTCTCACATACATACATCGTTAATCTCAAGATGAAAACTGATGATAAAACTAATCTGTAATAAATTACTGGAATATTTTGTAATAGTTCTCTATAATGACTCTAGTTTGTAAGTTATTTGACTTTATTAGTCAATTGACGACCTTGTATGTAGGTATGGCTTGCGTAGAATGTAGAGGTAGGTGTAGGTGAATGTAGGTAGAGTTGGCATAGAGAACTGTGTTAAGACACTCCGTTCTCCGTTTTCCAATCATACTCGAGATATTGCGTTGATTGGCGGATCTCAACTTTTTATACGAGGTCTTTGTGTAGTAAATCTTGTTTTCCATTTTCCAGCCATTTTCCAAGGCGCAGTTTCTTCTTAGTAATTAATGATTACTGCAGCCAGTCCTTAAAAATAAAGGAGCAATGAAGAAAACACTTATGACAGCCTATTTACTTAACACAAATCGTATTAATTTTTATGGAGGTAAGCGAAATACAATGCTGCACCTGACCTAACCTATATATATATATATATATATATATATATATATATATATATATATATATATATATATATATATATATATATATATATATATATATATATATATATATATATATATATATTTGTATAACACCTATGTCTTAACAGTATTTGACTTGTTTCAAGCACACATTGCCATAATAATAATCGTACCAATTTAAATAGGTAGTGCCATTAAAACCGAATGCACCAGGGCCTTCAGCACTTATGACACTTCTAACGTCTAACGTCATTTTAGATCGCTTGTATAATACTTCATTATATAAGACTAGCTACTAGCCAGAGATCTCATCATGTTCTATAAAAGAGAAAAAATATGTTGCCACGCGGACTGAGTGACATCTTAGCTGGGATGTTGATTTAGTAGGTCAATAATAGTTGGCCGTCGGCCAGACCTTGTTTGTTTATATCTAATAGATGCTGGTAAAGTTACATTTATGTATTTAACGTTTATATAAATCGGGAAAATGTATACTTATGTAAGGAGTTAGATTAAGGCTTCGCGGTGTTTTATTTCTTCTATATTATATAAAATTTTTGGGTTAGTTGAGTTTCTTATCGGCTCTTTTCAACAGAACTGCCTTCCGAACCGGTGGTAGCTAGGTGGGTAGGTGGTAGCACCATGTTCATTCGACAATTCAAGTGCTTGTAAAAGTCTATTTGAATAATGAATATTTTGAAATTTGGAATTTGAATAATGAAAGAACTGATGTATGTTTGTCATGTCTATATGTTTATCTGTCTGTCTTTCATGGACATCATAGCTAGTTTATTCCAAAACTTTTTGTTTAATTACACAGTTAAAACTTGGTAGGTAAGTGTGTTCTTTGACGTGATTTAGGTAATTTTGTGTAAAAATTATAAAATAAGGAAGGGCTCCACACACGTGTAACTGCGGGTTGTTTATATATCTATAAAAATATTACTCAGGATTCTAAACTATTTCTTCTTAAAGTTAACGGGTTTCAATGGTAAAAGAGTACTTTACTATCAGTTTATTCTACATTTTCCGGAACTATTCATGTGTATATGGACCCACACTTCGCCACTTTTTCGCATTTCAGTCATTTAACGCCACTTTTGTTATAAATTTTTAGCTTTTATAGAGACGTACCGGCTCCTGTTCTACCCTTGTTCTGACAAAAACAAAAAAAAAAACTTTAAATGCAACCTTAACTCACCCGTTGCTGTTAATCAGTCGTAATGCCGTCTGGTATTTAATGATATTAGTGGAAGTCTGTGAACAACTCAGTCACCTTATTGACCTCTAACTCAGCAAAGCCCTTATTACGTGGATTAAACAAGTGATAAGCGTTTTTTTTTTCACTTAATACATAACCTAAATGGCCAGTAAAGTGGGTAGAAAGAATTAAATGCTGAGTCAGTCCATTCTCCTTAAAACCTGTTAAAAGAAATATAGTGGGTATAGGAACATCCCATTTTATCTGAGTCCATCAGAGATACCCTCGTATATATTTATGTATGTACATTACTATTCTAAAGAAACTATATATATGTGCATTGTTTTTCTAAACATTACTTTACCTATACTTGATCTTTTAATTATTACAATAAGGCTGCTTTTTTTATTAGCAGGGTAGGCAGAGGGAACCGTAGGCTAAAGAAACCTAGTATTAAGATATTAGAAACCTAGAAACACATAGAAACCTAGAAACACAGATAGAAACCTAGTATTAAGTTATTATTAAGTTCCCCGCTTTCCGCCTTTCAAGGCATTGCACGACTACGCCGCGATTTGGAATCTTAAGAAATTGTATTTAGCATCAGGCGTTTTTTCGAATGCAGCAATGCACAGAGAATTGGTATGCGGAACACAACGCCGCATTATGTATTTCTATCAGAAAATTGAATAGGGAATTTAACACCACGTTTGGTCTACTAGATCGGAAAAAGAAAATAATCGGTATATAATATTTACCTCGAGCCCCCACTCGATCACCTCATTGAGCATGTTTAGGATGACTTCAGGATATCTGGAAATGAAATGAAAGTTTCATTTATCTACATATTAATACGTAGCTTAGTTAATAGACTACTGCTTCGAATTGAGAAATAATCTTATTCATTCATCAAGAAAGTCTATATTTATTATTATATACGACTATATTACATCATATGAATCAATGTTTCCGACTGGACCTGCTGAAGATGCCTGGGCAGCTATATAGGTAGGTAGGCATACTTAACTCTTAGATATTACTATTTGACTACGCGGACGAAGTATTAAGTTAAGGCTAGTATGTAGATGAATGTGTTTTCCAGATTCAAAATAAATGAAACAATCTATTTCAAAAGAACTCCTTGAAGATAATTTCCTTAAAGCTCTCTAAATGTCAGCTACAGAAAAGTATCACTGTCTCATCCATAACTAAATTATCATCTCGCTATCCTTGTTACTCTGTTATTTGGAGACGAGTGATGGCGACAGGCGTACTTTAAGCACTTGTACTGTAATACTGCTGAAGTAAGTCCTTGAGGTTTATCATATATAGTATGATAGATAAGGTTAGCTTTTTCCACGTTAGGTTTCCACGTGGCGTTAAGTTCCGCCCCTCATCATGTGTTTTCTCAGAATTGGGCGGAAATATTATCCGGATATATTACCCGGTATACAGCGTGAAGCTAAAAAAGTAAATATATTTTTATAAATTTAATGGAAGGATTTTTAAAAGAATATTTTTATCGAACAATCGACCTTTCCCCTAAAAGAGTATTTTATCAACTGTACTATTTAAAAGAAAATCGAATTATGGGCTAATGTTATAAAAGCGTAAATGTTAACACAGAAAGGTTCTTCCCCAAATAAATAACGTCCCCGAAAATAATAAAATTATCACATTCATATTACTTGGAAGAGTGTGGGTCGCTCTAATAACAAATGAATGACACAAAAGCTTATTTCTTTTAATTTACAATATATTTAAGCAATATTTGACTATTTTTTATAAAGATTGAAGAACTGTAGTATATATCAAATATCCAGGTCCATTGGACCATTATTGGAGAAATCCAAACTGCTAAGTTATCACCATCAAAATATACAAGAGTTTTATATGAAATTCGTTGTATAATCAAATGACCTGGAAAAAGTTCACCAAGTTTGGCAAGAAGTGCAAAATTCTCTATCTGACTTATCAAATTGTTTAATAGTTTGGTGTGAGTTAATTATGTTACATTTTGTGAAAGTAGGCAATCTTGTGATATTACTATTTTTTTTTTCTTTAGACGAATTAGGTGTCAGGTGTTAAAAATCTTAGAAAGTTTTCTAGAGGTGATGTTTCAAATACCACTACGATTGACATTTTTAGTATATTTTCTTTAAATACTGTTTAATTAAGTCTACTGTTAATTATTTGTAGAGTAAGACTTTTGCAAGCTTTATATATATATATGTATATATATGTAGCCAACGCCCATACCACGTTGAACACACCGGTTCTCGTCCGATCACCGAAGTTAAGCAACGTCGGGCGCGTTCAGTACTTGGATGGGTGACCGCCTGGGAACACCGCGTGGCGTTGGCATCTCAGAGGGTGTCTAAGCCAATTATCTGTCCGATATTTGGTTTCCGGCATACGGGTACGCGACCCCGGGACCTCGAGCCACCACTTTCATAACCCGATCCAATCCATGTAAGTGGTGTCCCTCCCCTATATTCCAAGTCTTTCTGCCTCTTATTCCCTGTCCTTTCTTGGTTTCTCCCAGTAATGGGTTTGGAGGTCAGATGGCAATCGCTCCACAAAAAACCACTTCGCCACTCATATGGACCGATTGGTCTTAGTCGGAAGGCAGACCCTGGCAAAAGCCGGGACTAATGCCAGGAAGAAGAAGATGTATATATATATATATATATATATATATATATATATATATATATATATATATATATATATATATATATATATATATATATATATATATATGTTTTAAAATATTTAAATTCACGTTTTATTTTATATTTTAGTTATTAAATCTTGTTTTTTTTTTGTTATTGCACTGTCTCTTCCCGCTATTCATTTGAAAGTTACTCACTTCCATTGGTTGGCTGGAAGATTCGATGGTTGGCGTGCTAGTACTTTTCCAATAAAGAATATATATGATTTTTATATTCATCTACCTCGTAAATTGTGGTAATTGTGAAAAATTTACAACACACTAGAAGATTTTCTAGATATATAAAGATATAAAAGTTATCTATGTATGTTAGCAAGTTAACAATATAATAACAATTAAATTACATTCATATTTTACGCTCTCTCGCATTTCACAGAATTGGACATTGGGTGCTGATGAGAGATCACGACGGCCACTGTGTTTTACGAGACGGAGGTACCGACTTCAATCTATAATGACTGCCTACCAACAATTAATAAATTAAATCATTAAGTCTAGTTTCAAATAATATATATTGTAAAATTATATATTAAAATGTATCAACAAAAGCACCAGCCCATAGCTTTTGCTATGTAATCTGTAGCGTATGGAAATTAATAAAAAAAAAATATAGTGTTTCCTTCCAGCAGATTACTAAGTGATCAGGTCGGCGTTTTCTTCTTCGATATCAGGAATTTTGGCGAAAATAAATCGGGATGAAGTAGAAGGTATTGAAAATAATGTTAAACCTACAATTACCAAAATGAATTAAATAGTTATTTATTTTTTACTTTCTTTTTTAAGCTTCATGTGTTTTCAGCATATAGTATATACTAACACACTGTTAAGATATGTGACTCTCAACCCAATTTCCAATGTGTACTAAGTGGTGGAACTCAACGCCGCAACTCTTGGCACCAGATCTCGGGAAAATGCAGACGCTGTGACTCATTCAATCAATTTCTTTATAAAAATATAATAAAATGTAAATAGATAAATGTTTATAAACAAACTATATTTATAGTTTTACGCTCCCCTTTTAGATTTAACCCTTATACAGACACGATATATATATATATATATATATATATATATATATATATATATATATATATATATATATATATATATATATATATATATATATATATATATATATATATATATATAACAACGTACTCGTACTAACTTCACCAATGTGGTGGAACTAGAATTTTCACTTAAGTCTTGTTTATGCGAGTAGATTTGTTTTGTTTTGTTTCTTCCAACGAAAGCGATTGTATTGGATTCTGGACTCGAGCTACATTCCAATTTAACCAACAATTTTGAATTCGAAAGAAGATTTTGACCTCCAGTTTAAAAGTAATTTAATAATTAAAAGGTATTTACGTAAAATTCTTTTGCAATTTAAGTGTTTCTCTGTTACCAGGCTGTATCTCATATACCGTGGTAGCTGGAAAGCCGAAATTTTCACAAATTATGTACTTCCGTCACCGCTATAACAAAATAAATACAAAAAATAAAAATATTCCTACAGTTTATTCGTTCAAACCAAATTTTAACCCTCAATTATCACTTTCACAGTCAGTTATCTACAATGGCGTCTCAAATATTCTCTTATAAGTACTAAATAGCGTTAGTTTTGTGCCATAGAGAAAATAATTATTTTTTCTTTATAGCTACAGTTCATATTTTGAAACAAAATCAATGCTAGACATATAAATAAGTGGGTAAAGCAAAGGGGAAGTGGACAGGGGTTACCGGATATGACGTCACTCACCCCTCGTTTACATTACTGAGAAATGGCATGTGTCATACTTTGTTAATTATTGATATTTCAAAGTAATTATTAATTTTGGATATATGTCATTGTTATTAGAAAGCGGAGAAAGGAGTATCTTGACACTAGGTTCTCTTTGCAGGTTAGTGCTCAATGCAATAAAAAAAATTCTCAACAGAGATATATTATTATAATCTATTTTGTATTAACAGTTCAATTATATTATTATTTTTGTTATAACGGCTATTTCAAAAATATTCTAAGTACTGCTATAATTGTGGAGCTTCTTCTAATATTTATTAAGCAATTGTATCGTCTTTATAAATTAAATTATCTATATGTATTTTAATTTGTTATTTAACTAACTCAAAAATCAAAAGTGCTCCAGGTATAACTTTAGATTCAATTATACGTTTTTAGCTTCACGCTGTATCCCGCATATAGCAGGGTAGAGTCTCTAGAATTGAGACAGTTCTTCATGATTTTTCCAGCATGAAAAATTCTATAGTCAAGACATTGCCTGGTGAGTGGCGAAACTCAACGCTGCACTTGGTCTTATACAACCATCACGCATATATATATATATATATATATATATATATATATATATATATATATATATATATATATATATATATATATATATACAGCCAAGTAATAACTTTAGAAATTGAAGTGCTTATATAAAGAAAGAGAGGATGTACAAATTTTACAGAAAAAAAAGTTCTAATCATAGACTCTTCGACCTTTAATGTCAAATTTGTTATATATTGTTTTTTAAATATGCTCTATGCTATTAACTAACTTGACCTCCTTGATGACCTTCTCCAATTTATAAGGCTACGGCAAATTTGTTGCTAGTTGCTAGTTCCTAAAAAAACCCTGATCTATGTACAGAACTCTGGATTCGAACCAATTGGAATTGGCTTGAATGATGGCTTGAAATTGGAATTGGCTGAAAATGCTAATAAAAAGTGTTTAAACAATACAAAAAAGTATAAAATATTATTCATTGGTGTTAATTTAAAATTTATTTTTAGCGTTCAAAAATGTGAATACGGAGTGTCTTAACACTAGGTTCCCTCTACTACTACTACACTATACAGAAATGACGACAATAGTGTCTATAAAAAATTTAAAATCCCTTCAATTGATAATATATTTTTTTTATTACACTATATTTATTTTAATATATATATATATATATATATATATATATATATATATATATATATATATATATAATATATATATATATATATATATATATATATATATATATATAATATATATATATATATATATATATATATATATATATAATATATATATATATATATATATATATATATATATATATATATAATATATATATATATATATATTATATATATATATATATATATATATATATAAATCAATCATTAAACTTTAATTTGAATTTTTAATTTTTGAATATTCTATATACTCTATGTTTTTAAAACTACTCTAAAATTGATAGAGTCCATTTATGATAAGAAGGTATAGGTTTTCTTATAACTTATCATAATCTATATACAATTGAATTTTTCTCTATATTTCTAAGATACGGTTTCTATAGAAATTTGTGAAGTACATTTTTAATTAAGCATAATATTATTTTAAATAAAAAAAGTTATGCCACTTTAATATAAATTATGTAAATATCTATGTAATATATTAACGCTTGGGCGTGCTATTAAAGAGAGCGCATCTTAAGATACCGTTACAGTCGAAACATTAACAATCATAATTCTGTAGTAGCAAGAGAGATATTTATTATTACTTAAAGAAAACATATAAAAATTTGAACGCAGCGGGATTCGAACCCGCGTCTCATGGATACCGTCCAAGACTTGGTCGAATTTTTGCTATTCTTAATGTGGATTAACAATTTAAAAATCATAAAAATATTTATTATTCTTTTTCGTTTCACGCTGTATCCCGCATATAGCAGGGTAGGCAGAGGGAACCTAGTGTAAAAACACTCCGTGTCCCACTTTCCGCCCAATTTTATATGTATAATGTGCTGAGTGGCGGAACTTAACCGTGTTTTGTCTTATTACCAAAGCAAGGTAGTAAAATTAATTAATTTTGCCTAGTATAGAACCTACAATAGTCGCCATTGTGCCACTGGCTCTCTAAACTCTCCGTTTCTCAATCTCTATTTTCTATGTTTATTATTCAGACAGTTCGAGTGAAATTGTGAAACTCAACACCGCTAGTTTTTTTACACGACCTTGAAACTGTTAAAATATCATCATTACTTCACTGCGTGAAGAGAGAACTAACGGCCATAGATTGTAGACCCCATAACTAGGGTACTTCAGCATACGACGAAGACGAAATAATTCTTTTTAGCTTCCCTTGCAGTATAAAAGGGAAAGAAAAAGGAGTCTAGTGTTAAGACACTCCGTTTTCCACTTTCCATCTAACCAGAACGATGACATGACAGTAATTCGTTCCTCCGAGCGGGAATCGAACCCGCTCACGTGTAACGCCTCAATAATTTTAATTCTTGCATATTATTAATTTTATGCATAGCAAAACTCGGTTAAAAATTAAACTAACACCTTAATTTATTAAAGAATATTTTGTTCGCTAACTTTCATTCGACTACGGCTCATTAGACGTGAAAATTCAAAAGGCTTTTTTTTAAGGCGACTTCGCGCAAGTTCTAAATGAATTTCGTTTGTTTGAAACAAAAATCACTAACTAGATCCAGTTCTTATTCATATAAAATTTAAGAGTTTGCGCTCACTTGGTAGCATTTAGATGATTAAATATAGCCAGGTAGTTGCTAGTTCGAAGATATTGTTGTCTGTTTGTATGGAAACTTATTTTTAAAATTTTGTGGTATTTATTTGGGAAGTATGGAATAATTATTGAAACTATAATTTTAAAAAATATTTGAAACTTGACTTGATTGGGGATACAAAGATTAATTATTTTTTATTATTTTAGATTATTATATTAGATACAGTGTTAAGATATCCTGCTTTCGAATTTCTATACTAATCAGAAATTGTGAGTAGCGGCGATGTTCAACGCGTCGTGTTGTCTTTACCAGAGTAGGGAAATGTAAATTATTCATCCCCTTAAGCGGAAATCGAACCCATATCCACCGAGTTAACAATCAGGTTCATTTTCTCGGTGATAGTTTACGTATATTGTATAAAATTTTTCAAAATACAAAAGAAAGCCGAAATATCTTGTGTAACCATCTTTACTTACAGTTTACTTTTGGGTCCAAACCGAAACTAATCAATCTTTGTTAGGATACGGGGGTTCCGTACCAATTTCATAATTATATGTACGTACGAGATTGGAGACATTGTTTTTTTTTGTGTTGCTAAGAAAAATAGTCTTGACAGACAGACAGGACGAACACTAAATTAACTTATAGGGGTTCACTTTTTAAATTACTTTGGCAAAACAGCACAGGAGCTCCCACCGTCTAGTTCAAATAATAAGAGAATTGTGGCATAGAAATATTACTATGTATTACTGTATACGTTAAATATGAAGATCGCAGCTAGTTTTTGTTTTTTTTTTTCAGCGTCACGCATTATCCTGTATAAAGCAGGGTAAGCAACTGTAAGAAAATGTAAATACTTTATTTATCCAGGGACATTAATGGTCAAACGCTATGCCACTACACCACGACGGCATTTATTAGCTGTACTCTATGTCAGGTTAGAAGAGGTGAAAATAATTAGTAGTAATTAGTAGTAGTAAACGTGGCGGGATTTGAACCCCCATCTCTTGGAAACCGTCGCCATGAACAGTAGACTCATCTTGGACGGTCTAGAGGAGCGCCTTCAAATCCTGAAACGCTTCAAAAATAGTAAAATATAATTTTTCTCCTTAATGGTTTACATTAATATAAAACTTAAAAGAAAGAAAATTTTATAAAAAAAATACTCTCAATATAATATATAATATATAATTATACCATATAAAATATATATTATAGTGATGTACGTGAATCTTTATGTAAAGTGAATCTTTATTCAAACAAGAATCCAGTAAATCGATACTAGGCGCCTACCCTATAAGATATCGATTTAAGTAAAAATCGATACTGTCCAACCGGAAGACCAAGACATACAACATATGAGTAACGAAAACATCCGTAGAAATTATCGATTTTAAGAATTCACCAGCTGTAAGGTTATTTCGCCGGCTTGTTTAGACGCAATGCAGATTACATGTGCGTTCTTACTTAAAACCTTTCTCGTGAACGCCCTATCTTTTATCTCTGTTCGGCTTTACCCAAACTAAATGTGTAAAGTGAGATAAAAAATAGTTTCTTATACGTCTGCGCGATTCATTCGATTTCTGTGGAGTGCGCGCGCAAAATAGCAAGCGCTGGGTTTGAGTGGCATTCCGAGCGGAGTTGCGATCGGTGACGGTCGATTCAGCGGTCTTGGCTCGGCAGAAAGCCGGCGCCGTCCGCAATGGATCACGATGAGGACAGGTCGCTGTCCATGGCGACGGAGGTGTCGGCGTCGCAGCCGCCGCCCAGCCCTCTCACGGGATGCTATCTCCTGGCTGTCATAGGCGAGCCCCACACGGATGAGCACAAGGAAATTATATTGCAACGTCTCGTTAAAGGTAAGTTTTTTCGGTGTTTTGTGGGATTTTTCTTCGTCATTTGGTTTGGAAATTGGATTTTTTCGAGATTATTTGTTAACTTGACGTGTTATTTTGTGATTCTACGGTTTTTTGTCTAAAAGAAACTATTGAAAATTTAGCAATTTTAAAGATTGTGTGAAAATTGTAAGTAAACGAGATAATTGTTTATTTCAACTGATTGATTTATGTTCCAAGTTTGATTTAATGCTGCCATAAACATTTTAAAGCCCGTTCTTGTAACGTGTTAGAGACAGTTAGACACGACAATTCCAAGTAAAAAAAGACAGTGCGACGTTTCCACAGAAACATAAGCAAAAAAATTAAATTGGAAGTAATATCGATAACAATGACGAAGGAAAAACACATTCAGCCTACCAAAATAAATAATAATTTACAGCTACACCGGAAGTTGTTTTGACAAATGTCATATTAATGACAGATTAAAAAGGCGTTATGTCACCTATACGTGACCAGGACTTCCTGGGGAAATTCGGGAACAGAATAACAAATATTCAAAGTTATAGACGGTATATATTATTTATCCCCAAAATTGATTTTCGGTATCGATTAGTCATTTTTTACAGGAATTACTGTAGATGACGCCACTATTTACACATGAAGGATTAATTACGATTCATCATTGTTGAAAGCGAAAATAAAAAAAAAACACAATTCTTTAAAAACATAAATCAAATTATAAAAATCTGGTGGAATAAAAAAATATAAACTATTTTCGAAATTTAAAAATCAAATATTTTTTATTATTATAAAAGACTTCCCATATCTATCAGATTTCACTTTATTTTTCAATAAAGAAATATATTCAAATTACTCTTTAAAACTTATAGTATTTTTTTAAATAAAAAAAATAATAAACAGTATTTTAAAAATGAAAGTATATATTTTTTAATTTAAAATTATATATATTTTACAAAATATATTATACAACTTTCATAACTAGGTAATAGAAAGTACCGATGTTAAATAACAACTCTAAAGCATTATTTCGAAATAAAAGTATTTATATATAAAACAATAATAATATTAAACTGATTGACTGAGATTTCTGATGACTAAAATTTTCATATTAACAATATAATAATAGACACTCCGTTTCCCGTGAAATCTTCAGGATATTATGTGCTGAGTGGCGGAACTCAACGCCGCCTATCTTCTTGGTGAAGGATTTAAATTAAATGTTCCGTGTAGGTATAGAACCCACAACCGTTGAGTTCGAAGTCATCCACTGTGCCTTAAACGTATATTTCTATATATATATATACATATTTTATATATATAACTGTAATATATAAAATCAATTTTTTTTATAATACCAATTTTGTAAACGTAAACTTTGCTTAAATTGTTTGTAGTAAAATTCTCTAAGTTCTCTATAGGATTATATAGATTAGAAATAAAAAAAAATTGACATAAATACAGGTTACATACTAATATAGGTTACATACTAATATATAGGTTATATACTAATATATAGTATATAATTTGCTATTAGGTACATTCACAATAGATATATAGAGCAAATCAATCAAAATCTCACCCGCCGTCGGCGTATGGTGATTCATCTGAGCGTCTGACAAACAGCACTAAAAACCCGGTTTACGATTACGATCTTACATCACGTGTTATTTGTAAATATAATGCTCTTTTTTCTGCAAATTAATAAAAATAATGGCGCTATTTTTGTAATATAAATGTATTTGGAGTTATTGAATACAGAACTTAGTGTCTTAGCTCTAATTTCTCTCCGCCTAGTTAAAAAAATCTTATATCCAAGACTAGAACCTATGACATCTCGGAACGGGCGAACTAATAAAAAAACTTAAATTATCGTCTTCCTTTAAAAAAAATAAGTTGCAAGTAATGGTATGATTATATTTTTATATATATACATTTGGCGCTTGTATTTGACATTAATGGGAGCCAGATTTTTTAATTTTTTCTATACTTTCTAAAACAAACTATGCTATGATCAATCGCAATATTAAAATAATATTATTATCATAACTAAATAATATTTTTTCCAAATTTTATATTAAAAGATTAACAGCATTATATGTTTCACAATACTGTATCTGTATTTTTACAGTACTCAGAATGTTTTTTTTTTTATGTAAACTCGAATGGAAATATTACAGTACAAGCACTCCACAACCAAAAAAAAAAGAACTCTCGCTGACACTTTGTCACTTTCCCAAGGACATTTCAAGGTCATAAATATTAACATTACGATTTCTCCGAATTAGATTATAATAATCAATATTCAATATTTTTATTGTTAATATATTGTTGTTATAATACTAAAAATTATAGAAGCTATAAGTATAAATATAATAATATAAAACCTCCTAAGAAATAAAAATTTTAATATGAAAAAGTATTTTTAGTTACAAAAAAAAATCCTGATTAAGCGCGAATGGTCTATAATTCTAATTAGCTATTTTATTACTTAAATAAGATAAACATATGTATGACATAATTACTTGTGACAGTATACCTTAATACTTTGCTTTCCATTTTTGAAAAATTATATTTTGTCTACAATATAATATAATAGTTGTTAGTAAGATAGAAAGAAAGAAAGCAAATAACGCCATTCTCCTCGTGTAGGAGTATACTATTCTTAAAAACTGTTTGTTTATATATGTATATATATATATATATATATATATATATATATATATATATATATATATATATATATATATATATATATATATATATATATATATATATATATATATATATATACATATATATATATATATATATATGTGTATATATAAAATATTTCTTTTGAAGACTACATATATATAAAACAAAGATTTGCTTTATCTATGACTTATTATCATATTCGCGATAACAGTGCATCAGGTACGTGCTATTTTCGCGGATTTCGTCATCGTCAGTTATAATGATGTGATATGATTCAATTTAAAAATTTCTATGAGCGTAATAAAATATATTAAAAAAAAAAATATTGATTTTAAATAAATATCAATAATTTTTTGGTATTCAAAGCGCGGCGTTGAGTTTCGCCACTCAACACGAAATGTCTCGTAAAGCGAGGATCGAAGTGTCGTAACACTATGTTCCTGCTGCCTGCCCTACTATATGCGGGATACAGAGTGAAGCTATTTCGTATTTTACGAAAGCCAAAAATTACTACGGCCTCCGTTTTCCTTTTAGTTATTGATATAAAATTAAGCAAAGCTGGCCGACGCCATATAGTATTTGTTAGTGTTTGTTCAAAAACGCAATAGTGTAAATATGGAAGAAGAGCTGTTTAAAAATAAATTATGAAACAAATAATAATAATAATTATATATATATATATATATATATATATATATATATATATATATATATATATATATATATATATATATATATATATATATATATATATATATATATATATATATATATATATATATATATATATATATATATATATATATATATATATATATATATATATATATATATATATATATGTTATATAAATTAAATAAAATGAAATTTGAGACCGCTGTAACAGTGACCGATTTGCACACGACTAGCTGTGAAGAAGATTTTCACATGGAGAAATTAATGTAATAATATAACACGCGGCGTTGTGTTCCGCATTCCAAAAGACAATGTCTAGAACTTGGAACGAGAACGGAGGGCGTAGTGTCTTAACACTAGATTATCTTTGCTCTATTTTTAATAAGAATAATAATTACATTATTCGAAGCAAAGTATTGTACTTATATGCTCATCTAGGCGCGAAATATAAACAGTTTGCAACGAAATTATACATCAAATTAGCGATAGTAAGAGAAAAATAAACGGTAACTTTTAAAAGTCATTCATAATTCTTATTTAATACATATTTATTTTTATATAAATAACTTCTGTCTGTCTGTTCGGAGCCAAATCAGATGTCTTCATTAGTAAATTGGTAAATTGAATTGTTATATGAAACAAACATAAAATAATACTATAATTTTATTATTGTCATTCAAAGTTAGCTTTCTACAATAGTTTCGTACAGAAGTTAGTCATATAATATTCCTTCCTTCATTTAAGATGTTATATATAAAAGGGGCCGTCGTATTCCAACGAAGAACTTCCTGCAAGCGTTGTGCGTCGATCCATTTCTTATTTTAAATAGTAAAAATTGAATTGTTAATAAACAAACATAAAGAAAAAATAAGTTTTTATGTCATTCAAGTTTAGTTTAAAATTAAGTCAGAAGCAATTAATTCTCCTTATTAAAGATTCTTTTGAAAGGGAGGCAGTATTCAAAAAACTCCTGCCTCATAGTGGATCGGACCCACAATTCCCTTCACTATTGTAATGTGAATAAAAAAATGTTAATAATTCAAATCATATATAATAGTAACGTTAGCATTGCAAAGTTTAGTTAATATGTCGGAGACAATAAGTTTAATATTCAACCCGGGACTTTGGCTAGATAAATAAAAAGATCTTCCATTACCCTAACCCTTACTCGTATGTGAAAGTATTCACTTCTATATAAATGCTCTCTAAGAAATTATGTAAGTTCAGCATCGTGTAATGAAAAGGCCATGCTCAGATCACAATAGAGAAAGATTTTACTTCTTATTACTATGTAGTTTTCTCGTTTATGTAGGTCAGGATCAGTACCTTTTAAAGACATAGTATATCGGAGATACATAAGTTATATATATTTATTATATATTATTTTATTATTCATAGTAGGATACTAATATATATATATAGATATATATATATATATATATATATATATATATATATATATATATATATATATATATATATATATATATGTGTCTATCTAATATAATTCCGCTTACCAAGAATACCTGCCTAACAGCTGCTCCGGATAGCGAAGCCATAGGAATAAGGTCGGACGGAAAGTAACGTGATATCAGTTCAAGGGTCACATTGGTGACGCCTCTAAACGTTTATATATAAATATATATTTTGTATGATATCTTTTTAAATAGATATATTTATCTTTTATACAGATATCACATAGAAAAGATTAAATCACTATGGGAAGAAAAGGAAACAGTGGAAATAAAAACGTTTGCTTATATTAATCATATAACCATTCACACTCTACTATACAGCTTAAAATTTACTCGACAAATGAAATGTATGTCACAATCTGTCAATATGTCAAATCTCTAAAATATGACGCTAGCAAACTGTCGAAGAGGTGCAAACATACTGTCGCTCCAGTAGAAACAGTTAGGACAGCTTTTGCAAATAGACAATTCCGGTGCCAATCGGCTACTAAATATATATATACTAAGTCTAAATATTAATGTAAATAGGCGCTATCAAACATCACCAAAACATGGAGCTATACTAAAACTGAGGCCATGTGCACCTAACTTTGCAATTAGGTGCAATATATCCTCAAACGCTCAGTCATAAGTATCCATACACACAAACTCACGCGCACACACACGCAAGCACATACATATATACACAAGTACAAGCAAACACACAAATCCTTTTTCTTATTAATTTTTTACTCTTAATGTTAATATACGATTTTACAGCCAATACGCCCAATCTTTAGTCATTATTTTTAACTCATAGGATACTGAATAAAGATTTTATTATTATTATTATTATCTATAGTTAGTATAGATATAGTATAGTATAGTTATTCTATGAATCGTCCATACTTGATTGACTGTAAGCATATCTTTTATTTATCTCGACGGAACCCTCTTTAGAGTATTCGCTATAGTAAAGACGCGAACGGGTTACATGTATCACATGGACTAGCTAGAAATGTCCTCTGAACTCTACAAAACCTTACGGTGCTCTACTTTGATTGCCACTGGCTAGGGCTACTGGAGCCACCACTTCTTCTGTGTAAGCTAACCGGCTAAATTCAACTGCTAGAAGTAGCTGTAAGCAACGCTGTTCAATCTTCATCATTTCTTCTTTTTTAAAGATATCTCTTGCAATAAATATTTAATAAATGCCATTTACAGATAAAGGAGATGAAATAATTCAAGTTTTTAAGTATTTTTGTTGAGACAATTTAAACAAAATGGATAAAAGTAATTTCAAGTAATATTTCAATGTTTAAAAGTAGCAACAAATACAATATACAAGTAATAATTGCTTTTAAGTGAACTAGCAATAAATGTCAAGAAGATATACAACTTGACAATAGCTTATTTTGTTGCTCAAAGGTTTTCTTGCAAACAATAATGTTAATACTACGAAGTGGCTTTTTTTATGTTTACACAAGTAAGTGTTGTAGGCAGAGAGAATCTATAAAGACACTCTGTTCTCCGCTTTCTCCGGTCTCCGGTCGAGAATATCCTAACAAAAGCATTTCCTCTGATACTAGTATAAGATACGTCAACGATACCTCATTACAATATAAAGATGGAGTACACGAAACAAACAATACGTTGTACTTCCGTTTAGAAGTTCGCCGACCTGCTACTTTCACTTGTCTAACTTTGGATTCTAGACTTGATATGATTGATGCGATTTTTCTTAATTTTTTTTGACCTGCTTTATGGTTTCTGGACTATATAGTAGTATTGGGTCGCGGTAGTTATAGATTTAAATACCTTGAAAAGATGGGATGGGAAATTGGGATGGGAAAGGAAGGTTAAATATATTTAATAGATAATGACTGACTGACTGTTGGATTTCGCAATCCTTTCGCTTTGTTAGATAAAGTGTGACCTAAAATTCTGTCAATCATTATAAAATATGGTGTCGCAACACCAGATTCTCTCTGCACACCCTGTTATATACGAAATACCATTAAAAAAGGAGAGAAAAAAATCATATTACGAATACGAGTAAGCGCTCAATAATTGCTCAATCATTTGTCGATACAAAAAATGAAAGTGTAAATAGATTAAGAACTCGCAGGTTACTAGAGGCGACGCGACGCGACGGCGCGGTGCGCTGCCATTGGCGTTAAATAAAATTGCGTGTGTACGTAGTGTATAAACAATAGCGTTTGTGCGTATTATAATTTTACTTTTGTATTTCTTTTTGTTTTTGATTTTGCTTTTGATTCTGTACGTACATATTGTAGGTTAAGTGGAGTGTGTACAATGTAGAGCTGAAATTGATATGTGATTTAAAAAATGAAAATGAAATCAGAATTGGTCACTAGGTGTTCTTAAACTTTACTTAAATTTTTGTACATTTATCATGAAAAATATTGGTCAAGTGTGAGTCGGATTCACGCACCAATGATTCCGTAAATTAAATCCGGGAATATAAAATTATAAATATTTATAAATATGACAAAACCTCATCAACCTATCAATTTATTTCCCCAAATGAATTTAAAATTCGAAATTACATTCATCTTTTAGACCAACAAGTTCAATCCAACTACAAAGTATAACTACAAAAAATAATTCTATGTCACGTTTAAGGTCATAACAATATTTTATGGTATATGTAGTTTAAAGCAAATCCCATACTTAAGTGGCTCAGGTAAGTCAGCTAATACATTGCTACTACGGCTTCCTGTATCCGCTCAAATTGAGTGGCCTACTGGTCTAGTAGTTCTAAGCTGAAGGCTGTAGGTTCGATTTCGGTTTGGGACAAATTAAAACAGCTTCTTCAAGAACTACTCGACACAAACGTGTAAAATAAAACTTGGAAATAAGGCTTGGACTCCAAGTATACTAGCCCAATTCATTTTTTCCTTCACAGGAATACAAAAATATAATGTAAATGTAAGCTCCCCTCAACTGAGAATCGAACCAAAAACCATCACAAGACTATCCAACTGTATTCTGACCTAATTTTAACGACTTCATATGATTAGTTCAAGTAAAGTTTCTTTTGAACATCATTCCCGACTTTGCATCGCGGCGAGCTCGTAAAAGAAAGTCTGTAGTGTGGTACCAATTAAGATCGTCACATGCCACTGCTATCTGCCATCTCAGCCGTATCCATTCTACTAATATGAGTATATAGTCGTATGCTAAATATAATGTTAACGAGAAAAATAATAATTTTTCACAATCAAATTATTTTTTTTCATATGTTTTCAAATATGTTCGTAGAAATTATGTTAGTCAGAAATTTCTATATATGATATATTTATGGAGATATATAATTTGTAGTGCAGATATTTTCCTATGTCCACAACAAGCGGTAACTCTGACCGCATTTACAGTAAGTTAGGTGATATACAGATCAACAAAGCCCTTCTCGACGAATCAACGCCGATTCATTAGTTCCCGAGATTACAGCGTTCATACATAGATATATTTATATATTGCAGATATATTTTTAAACAAGTCTTTATAAAACGGATTGTGGATGAGAAAAAAAAAAACAAAACCTTACTTAAATCTACAATTACGACCCTATAATTCTGGAAAAGACAAAATTACGTACAAATTACACCGAGAAACGATCAAAATGAGAGCGAGACGTCCCAAAAGTACGCAAAGAGATTAGATTACGTAACAAAGATCCTTGGAAAGGTCGCAGGGTCAAGGTCACCGGTATCTGTCGAATCCGCGCCATAGATAAAGGGCCAAGCGAGGGATTTCAGAAGGCACCAGCCAATCAGATTGTCAATTGGTTCCTGTTACTTACGTATAGAATATTGAGATAGCCTTTTTTTTAATTTGGTTTTCTTAATAGGATGGTAATAGATTTGAATCCCGTTTGAAATGATTTTCTTATTTTTTTTTATTAAGTAATTAGGAAAAGAACGTACAACAAGACTACATTTAGGTGTATAATATATTGATACATACGTACATGTGTGTATGAATCACAGGTTAATTTAAAATGTAAAATAAAATTGTTGGTCAATATTAAGAGACGCCCAATTTTAGTGACATAATGTATTGTGTGGTGGAACTGTACACCATGTTTTGTCTTCTTACAAAATCAAGGAAATAAAAAATATCATTCTCTCAAGTGGGAATCGAACCCAAACTCGTCACGAATACGATGAAATAGTTAAAAAAAAACCTTGTTTCTGTCAAAATTACGACATTATTTAACTAGTAATATTTGTATGTATGACAGTTACTTAGCTTAGCAATTATTGTAAAATTCTAAACCCAAGTGACGCCATCAAATTAACCTAGCTCACAAAGATAAGAGATCTGATAAAGAAAGGTTGCGGGGTCAAGGTCAATTCGTTAGTACCACACTCACTTGTATAATGGAAACGAATGAGTGATCTTCACGAATGAATGCAGCATACAATGTGCTAGCAATTTGTGACGTGAAGCTGGTGTTAATTAAATTACAAAAAGGTTTTACGGTCTAAATTTTCTATAGGAAAATTTGACTTTCCTTTACAGAATTAATAACGGAATAAACTAATTAAACTTTAAATAAAACTTTTGAGCCATCATTTGTACCGCTGCGTTGTTAGTAGTAGTAGGTAATGTATTGTACGCTATTAATCTCTATATTAAAATTATTAATTTATTTATAATTCCCATCAAGTTGAACATAGTTCAGTTTTGAAATTCCAGGAAGATCTATCCCAACAAAAATTCACATTTACATATGATAAACAATTAGGCACCCAAAACGTTACCTTGTAAGATAACACGAAAAGTTCATACAACACAGGTAAAATTAACACAAGGTCACAAGGACAATTATACTATATATTGATTAATATCCTTATCATATTATAGTACAAGCGCATGATTAATTTTGCAGGAAGTATGCTGTGCACGTTTCCTTGCAGGGGCGCGCGGGTCACTCGAACACTTTGGACATGAGACCGTTATTGACTAGCGGCTAGGTTAGGTTGGATAAGTGTGCTATTTCAAATGATATACTAACAGCACTCAGAGATATTAGTTTGTGTTAAGTGATATTATGTATTTAATTATATAGATGAGTTAGGACGAGTATTTAAATATATATTGTAAATATTAAATATTATTATTAAATATAAATAAATAAAAGTGATAAAATCTACATAATATTTGTCTAAATTAAGTAATGCTTAGCGTTGCGTCATTAGCCACAAAATTTCTAGACCTTGACAAATGCGGCTGAAACAAGATGGATAACAAACACGGTTCTTTAGTTTAGAACGTTTTTGTCACAAATAATAATTTTTACGGTGGATTAGGATTTATAACAGATCATTTATACTATATATATATATATATATATATATATATATATATATATATATATATATATATATATATATATATATTATATATATATATAATATATATATATATATATATATATATATATATATATATATATATATATATATATATATATATATATATATATATATATATATATATATATTATATATATATATATATATATATATATATATATATATATATATATATATATATATATATAGTTTTTTTTTTCAATTAATAGGCTTCCTGATGTATCCCGCACATGGCAGGGTAGGCAGAGGGAGCCGTAGCAACCGTAGAAACCTAGTGTAAAGACACTCCGTTCCCCACTTTCCGCCTTCCGTCGTGCTTTTCACCTTGTTACCAGAGCGAGGAAAATGAAAATCATTCATTCTCCCCAAGTGGGAATTGAACCCACAAACCGTCGCCAAATAAGAAATCTATTATTTTAAGACAAGTACTATTAACTCGAAGTAAAATAGCTGCAGAGAAAGTTAAAATCAATTTAGATCCAATTACTTGGGATAACATCGATGCACTTTTCAATTGGCTCTTTTCATACTTAGTACAAAAACTAAGAGAGAAACATAAAGTTCTTGAAAGCAAACGTCAGATTCATCACGAATATTAATTGAAATGGCATGTAGAAAATTCTATTTTATACCTAAAACTTAGATTTTTTCTTAAATTGACATTAGCATGAAAAGTATTAACCGATCAAAAGTAAAAAGTTTGGTTTAGTGGGCTTATCTCAGGAACTAGTTCAAATAGATTTTTTGTGTTAGATAATCGATTAATCAAGAAAGTCTCTGTCAGAATTCTTTTTAGGCGGGCGAAGTTGCGTGAACACATTAGTTACAATATAAAACATAATAAAAACAAGTGTTAACATAGTCTAGCGTATAAGCTAATATACCTAGAAATAAAACATAATTTCTAACTCATGTGAAGCAATCCATCATGAAGCTGGCTTAGGCCGATCCAATTACACACATACATAGGTCTTAATAGGGTTTCCTAGAAATTTGGATTCCGCGAGACATGGCTACCGAAACGTATCATATATTATATTATATCTAATAGCACATATAATATACAAAAAAAAAACATATTAAATTTTTTATTTGGTCTTTTTTTACTTTTACTTGAATAAAAAAGAAGCAAGTTCACGCACTTTTCTGCATTACGGGGTTGACAAAGGGAATCTTGTATTAAAATACTTATTTCCACATTTTCATAATATTTTTGTATTTCATTTATTTTGAATCATATTTCATATATATATATATATATATATATATATATAGTCTAAAAATAATACTATAAACGTACCTTGGAGTTTCATATCAAGTATGAAAAAAGTATTTTTAATAAAATATTAGCAAATCTATCTATAGACGTACCTATATTAGTGCAACGAACCGAGTGTTAAAAAAAAAACAAAATCTCTTTACAAACAACCGGCTAAGCAAGCTTATTGTTCGGAACCAACAAACTGTCACCTGTCCGCGATCAATCGTGAAATTATTTGTAACAAAATATGGCTTGATATTTCGCGTTTACATATTTATACCTTATAAAACAAATATTTTGGCACAGCGAATGGACTTGCGTGGTGAGAAAAAGCTTAGTTAAGATCCGCTGCTCTATACGGAATATCTAGAACTTCGGTACTTGCAGCAAATGAAGCAAGTAAAACGGGAAAAGAAGAAGTTATATAATATAAATTTCCGCCAAACAGGAATTTCTGGTACATCTATATTTACATCCATTTCTGGTACATATAGCAACTGCATCACATCTATTATTCATATTATAAATTTTCTAACGCAAAGATAATTTAATTTCCTACAAATTTTCAATTTAAGAGAAAATTTTAACCGTTTCAAAGTAATAAATATTTCAACTGGTGTTTGTACTAAGTATGATATATTGGAAGGCTTTACTTAAACAAAACGAGCTTATTTCCTCATAAATTTGTTAAATTAAAGCTCCTTTTGTTATTGGAAAATATATTATAGCATATACTTTACATACATAAATATACATATATTAATCGTATTTTTAGATTGAGACCACACTACAGTGTGTGTGTGTGTGTGTGTGTGTGATTTACTATATCTTCGGGGTAGTGTCTGGGGGGTTAAGAACTAACATCCCCTTTAGCTTAGGGACCATTTTTTAAAATGGGCATTATAACTGGTTTCCTCTGTCTGGGTTCCCCCTCTCTACCTAACCAACTCAGAAATTACTCTACCAGAGCCGCTTTCGAAGTACTACAATAGCTCTAGTTGGGCCGAATATTTTGGCACTTTTAAAGAATTTCTCTGCTATACATTAAGCCCTTACTACCTGATACCTGATATATATATATATATATATATATATATATATATATATATATATATATATATATATATATATACATATATATATATATATATATATATATATATAATATATATATATATATATATATATATATATATATATATATATATTATATATATATATATATATATATATATATATATATATATATATATATATATATTATATATATATATATATATATATATATATATATATATATATATATATATATATATATATATATATATATATATATATATATATATATATATATATATCTTCTTCTTCTTCCTGGCATTAGTCCCGGCTTTTTGCCAGGGTCTGCCTTCCGACTAAGACCAATCGGTCCATGTGAGTGGCGAAGTGGTTTTTTGTGGAGCGATTGCCATCTGACCTCCAAACCCATTACTGGGAGAAACCAGGAAAGGAAAGGGAATAAGAGGCAGAAAGACTTGGAATATAGGGGAGGGACACCACTTACATGGATTGGATCGGGTTATGAAAGTGGTGGCTCGAGGTCCCGGGGTCGCGTACCCGTATGCCGGAAACTAAATATCGGACAGATAATTGGCTAGACACCCTCTGAGATGCCAACGCCACGCGGTGTTCCCAGGCGGTCACCCATCCAAGTACTGAACGCGCCCGACGTTGCTTAACTTCGGTGATCGGACGAGAACCGGTGTGTTCAACGTGGCATGGACGTTGGCATATATATATATATATATATATATATATATATATATATATATTATATATATATATATATATATATATATATATATATATATATATATATATATATATATATATATATATATATATATATATATATATATATATATATATATATATATATATATGTGTCGCTATATAGCTCTTAAACAATATACGTGATTTAACACATACATTCGGATTTATAATTTTACTTCACTAAGTATCTATTATATGCAAATTTGCATAATAGTTTTATTGTTAGCTAAGATAACAGACGAAGGCCGTTTGATCGTATAGCGAATTTAACGCGTCCCAAAAACAACGTTAAGACAATATATTTATTGTAAGTATAGGTTCCGTATATTTTATTTAATTAAAAATTCAAATTCTTTAGGAGAATTCCAAATTTAATAGTTCTGGGTTCAATGTCATAGGGAAAAATGATAAAATATATATAACCTTATATTTTTTTGTTTGGATTTCTTGAGTAACTTTCTTTACATATACATTCAGTTTTATTATTTATTTATATTTGTTAACTTAGTTATTTGTTTTTTTTATTAATCAAAATTTGAAATTGAATAATGCGGCTATAGAGTTCTATCTATAATTGTAATTTGTATATACGCATAATATGCGTAATATTTATTATTGTACACTACTGTCACTGAATAGATGAAAATAAAAAAAATAGTGACAAATCACTACGCCTAATTCTATATCAACATAAAGCTAAAAATTCACGAGAATACAAAACCTGTATGCATGAAACTAAGGTATGACGTCATTTTTAATGTTTTTTTCGTGACCAACAGACAGATGTTTCTGCATACATACAGTAGAATTTTAAAATTTATGCATTGCTATTCACACGATGAGCTCATCTGTTTGGACAGACGGCGAGATAGTGTTAAGGTCGCTAGCTTGAGACGATGCTTTATTTTTATATTAGGAACGTGATATAAATCAATCAACAGATGTATGAATAATACGACAAGTGTGGGTTCGGATCCCATTTGCAACCCATAATGTAATCACAAATGTAAAACAAGTAGTATATAAATAATTAATAAAAAAATAAGATTCAGGTGGAAAATTTGTAATTTACGTATATTGAACAAATATTAAAATATTAACTTTGAAATATATAATTACTTTATAATAATATTTATCAGGAATAAACGACTTTTTCATTTTTAATTTGATGATCCAGACGGACGGAACTGCGTGTGAATATATATATACATACACATATATATATATATATATATATATATAATATATATATATATATATATATATATATATATATATATATATATATATATATATATATATATATATATATATATATATATATATATAATACAAATAAAAGCAAAAAAATATATGTACTGGAGTTAGTAGGTTTATTCTAGGACATTATGGATAAGAAGCTCAGTATTAAAAACGATGTTATAAGGATAACGAACATCTTCACTGTACTGGACTTTATATACACAACATTCTTGTAAAGCAAGCCACAAAAGAAAGCACCATTATAATATTAGTCAGTGAAGATTAACATATCAAAGACGTGTGGATTCTAAGAGATTAACGTTATTAGGTCAAGCTTTTACTAATTAAGTGGGCAGACTTAAGTGAACCTTGAAAGTTAAATGATATGATTCATCTTACTTAGAGTTGAGATGAAGTTACAGCATCCGTTGATAAGATATGATACCAATAAATATGTAGGAGAAATTATTGCTTTTATTGTTTGAAGTAAGAAATTAACTTCTCATATTGGCAAATAATATTTTTGTGGGATTTCCAAAGTTTAGCTTGGATTTTTTAACCTATATAATATATTTCAAGGAATTTGCAACTTTGGTGATCCATTCTTAATGAAAACTATTAATTTTATTGAAAATTTATATTGAATACGATTCGTACGATACAAGAGATAACTCTTGTACAGTAAAAAATTTCAAGCCAGAAAATGACGTAAGTGTAGATTTTTGCACATTTCACGATATCGGTAGAACTGTTTTTTGAGTTTTATAATTGATTCTAAATGTAACACTATTATGGAGATGCAATATAGAGTGATGATTCACTATGTATCACTGACGCTTATCTATCTGTTTGTATATTAATGGCTAGGAATCGTTTACCCTAGAAAAAGTATGGATTATTTAATTTAATTATATTATAATATACAAGTTATAGCCCGAGGCTTTGTTTCCATGGAGAAACGTAAACATCATTTTTTTTGAATTTTGAGAAATTATGTATACACCAAATCTCTCTCTCTCTCTCTCTCTCATCTATATATATATATATATATTATATATATATATATATATATATATATATATATATATATATATATAAATATATATATATATAATCTTATATATATATATATATAATTATACTCTGAATAAAATTTCAATTTCAGCCCCATTAAGCCACTTAGTATGTGATGGCGATAGCTTCACTGCATTTTTTTACTAAGATCCGAAAAATTTCAACTATTTATTATATACAAATTTTATTATTTATTTATTTATTTAGCTACACGCGGTATCCCGCACATAGCAGGGTAGGCCTCTGCCTACCCGTAGGTTGAAGGAACCCAGTGTTAAGAAACTCTCCTCCCCATTTTCCGCCATTCCAAGTACTGTGTGTTGAGTGAACAAATTTTCTTATAATTTAAACATAAACAACCATCACCCTCTAAATTAAAATTAAAGTAAATTTACAACTTCAACACTGTCGTAAATTCCCTTTCTTGAATGATATGGTGTTAATTATAATTAATATGAAAACTCTTCAACGTTTTGAAAGCCTGTCGTGAAAGAGGAATTTCATTAAGTGACGTTACGCGAAAATTTAAATGCCATTATTAATGGCAATTAACGTTTTAATTAGATTCTAAACGTTGTATAGTTTTAATTCGTGCGCTTTTTTTAGTTTACATTGAAAGGCAGAACTTATATGTAAGTGACTTTTGCAGCTTTGTTGTCAGAATTTTTTATCGGATCAAGCTGTTGATGGACAATACGTGCTATTTACCATTTTTATCGTTTTTATTCTATATTTTCTATATTTAAAGCTTATTTTTTATACCATGGATATATAAATTTTCTTTTTAAATATCAAACATCTTTTTTCTTATTTTAATCTTTGACTGTTGTATATTTTTTTTTACTTACTTACTTTCGTTATTGATTCCAACTGCATTTAAAGAATGAATTATATTTATTTTGAATTCAAAAGAAAAACGCAGATCTTAGACTTTTGACACTAAGTTTTTTCAATCCTGCTATGTGCCTCTTCGCCTCTTGTCGCCTCTTGTATATTTCAATTTTATTATTTATTTCTGATAGTGATATTTTTTTATGGGCGTACAATAAAGAGTTGTTAATATTGAAATTACGTGCAGAATACAGCGTGAAACTAAAAAAATCTTTGACAAAAACCAGGCACCATTGATTAGGGTCGTCCCGCATTTCACGACTATACATAATGACGTGTGTAATAGCTGTTTTATGTCACAGACCGTACTAAATAGGCTATAAGGATTCCTTTATGGGTCTCCAGAGCTCGTGACCCTGAGGATGCTATGCCTATTCAGCTTAACTAACTCCAATATATTAGAGTTTTATTTTGAACATTAATTATAAGATACATATACGTTTCGAACTGTTTTTTTTTAAATAATAATTGATTTGTAGGCATTGTGTATGAAATTCAAAGACACACCCAATGGGATATTAAAATTTACAAAATTTTCATATCTAGTATTCTAGACTGTATAGATTCCACAGCCAGCCAATATAGAAATGTTAATATTTATTTCAACAAAAGGTGTTTCAGCCATAATTAAAAACGATTTCCAAGGGATCTCCTTGTATTTAATATGTCCAGTTATCTCATCAAATTTACAGCATCAATTATCCTAAGTAATTTTGGATCCAATTTCAGAGAACAGATTTCATTAGATTCGTGTTACGATTTGGCTTATCGTCGAAATTTAAGAGATTTTTATAGTAAAAGGAAATTTCTATTTCGTTATATTTTGGTTAGAATTCTTCGTTATGAAATGTAAAAGAATGGAGTACTGTAGGGTATTTTTTTTTATTTCTTTGGAAATAGTTTTAAAATCGTTAAAACGTTTTAAAATCCAAGCAAATAAAATAGCAGGTCATAATTAGTCTGATTACAAGCCTGAAGGCAATGGTTACATACTCGATTTCAATAGAAAATATGTATATGGAAAGAAAATGAAGCCTCCATGATTTGTTTTGACAACATGTGATATAGGATTCTGTCACACACAGAGAAAATTTCTTTAAATAGAAGAACAGTGAAGCTTAACTTATGAAATGGAACTTATCAGAATTTTGAGGTTCACACTTCATCTTTATATATAGATTGCAAGGTATAGATAAGGCAGAGAATATTATCAAGAAAGTGTACTCTCCGCATTGCATTTAATATTATTCATTCCTACAGACATTAGCTAGCAATACCACAATGGCGTCATACAAAAGATAATGGGCATTAAAATAAGAAGCAGACTGAGCGTCGCCAATCGATTGAAGACAGGCGCCGTTTTTCCTGACTTAAGTCTAAAAACTAACTTCTATTTTATTACATTCTAGTAGTATTATAATATATATTTATATTTACAATATAGCATACACCTCCAATTCCCTTGGAAACTTTAGCAATATAGATAGTTCCGATGCCAAGTGAGTCTCTATCGATCTCTATGTGGAGATGTCGGGCGCCGTCTTTCACCCGTTTGTAAAGAATCGAAATGGATTCAACATACAAACATATAATTTATTACATTCTATAAAAAAAATACTTAAGTAGGTTATTAAACTTGTAAGATGTTTTTTTTATTTCTATGAAAAGCTATTAGAAGCTTTCAACAGCAGAAGATTAAGTAAGTCCATTTAATATGTGTTGGATTAATATTTCACTATTTCTTGAATATTTACCTATCTGTTTTTTACGAAGCGGTCTAGACTAGTTTTATAGGCTATAAAATTTCATAGAATAGTTTCTAATGTGGCCTGGCGATTAGGTAATATTAGTTTATCGTTAAGGAAGTCTCTATTACATTATTTTATATAAATTTTTACATGTGTCTGTCTATTACGTCCCTAAAATGAACAAAGGCTCGACACGGTGTAAGATATAACATATCTTTATTTTTTGCTTACAGAATGCTTATAGAAATGTTCTAAAAAATATAATTGAATACATTATTTATCAAAATAACAATATATATATATATATATATATATAATATATATATATATATATATATATATATATATATATATATAGATATATATATATATATATATATATATATATATATATATATATATATATATATATAATATATATATATATATATATATATATATTATATATATATATATATATATATATATATGGATTATAAAAAAAGCTTACTAAGCACAATAACACCCTTAAAATGACTCAGCTGTATCAGATACATATCATTTATAGGTTGTGGATCTGAGATGGTAAGTGCGTCGCGATCGATGCGAATGCGGAGACGACAGGCGCCGTTGTCTGGCGTTCAGAATGCGGGTTTTATGTAACACGGCGATATATTTTTACAAATTAAATAGATTCAAAGTATTCAATATATTTGTACGCAGAGTAATATTTTCTTTGCGGACAGATGGATTTAGTATATGCAGGATGTTTTTGTATACAATTACATTTTAAATAAGAGTCACTTTTTGAATTTGGTTTTAACAAAATTCGGCACTCATATAAGTTGATTAAGAATAGAAAAATCTGTATTGAATATAAATGTAATTTTGTAATATAATATAGTCAGTTAGAAATAAATTAAAAAAAAATCTTCATCTTCATCTTCATTCAACCCTCAAAACTTAAAGCTACCATAATTCACCTATAAAATAGTAACTAAAAAATGTAAACGCGATGAAAGCTAAATGCAAATTATATTGTACCGCCAAGAAATTATCGTTTCGATATCGTGTAAACGGTATATTCCGTAACTTTCCTCCCCTAACCGCAACGCCGTTAAATATTAGATGGAGATAGTGTCATAATTTATTCGCAATAAAATTTATTAGGAAAGAGAATACTTTATATATATATATATATATATATATATATATATATATATATATATATATATATATATATATATATATATAATATATATATATATATATATTTGCTACACTATATAGATATTTATTTATAACTTTATAGATATTTGCTACACGCAATTGTTGTGGGTTCGATTCCATTGGGGTGAATAACTTTGTTACGAATATTTAACGCGAATATTTATATTATTTTAATTTTTCGTCAAGCTATTTATGACTACATTGCTATATGAAGGACACGGAATGACCCTGAAAGATTTACGACCAAATTTATAAAAAAATTGCGTAAATAAAATAAATACTATTTTAATTGGTGCAATTTTTTTTTATAAATATAAACACAATAGTTGAATAGATTGATATATACTTAAACAAAGATTCAATAATTTTTAAATAAATAAATTAATTTTTAAATAATTTTAAACAATTAATTTTAAAATAAGTTAAAAATGTTAAATAATTCCCACAAATGATAATATCAGACGGAAGATGCAAATAAAACACGATATATTATTAAAAATAACGTAAGAAAATACATTAAAAATCATTTTATATCGTCTGTATATTAAAATAACAATTCATGTCTAGAATATATATCATATAATCATATTTCGACAGTTTTGTTTAAATCGATGTTTTAATGAAAGTTAGTAGCACAGGCGTGAGGCAGCAGTACAGCGTCCGACTGTAAACACGACGGATGTAGGTTCGATTCCTGCTTGTGGAAAGAGATAGCTATGATATATATATATATATATATATATATATATATATATATATATATATATATATATATAATATATATATATATATATATAATATATATATATATATATATATATATATATATATATATATATATATATATATATATATATATATATATATATATATATATATATATATATATATAATATATATATATATATATATATAATATATATATATATATATATATATATATATATATATATATATATATATATATATATATATATATATATATATATATATATATATATATATATATATATATATATATATATATATATATATATATATATATATATATATATATATGGATTATAAAAAAGCTTACTAAGCACGATAACACCCTTAAAATGACTCAGCTGTATCAGATACATATCATTTATAGGTTGTCGATCTGAGATGGTAAGTGCGTCGCGATCGATGCGAATGCGGAGACGACAGGCGCCGTTGTCTGGCGTTCAGAATGCGGGTTTTATGTAACACGGCGATATATTTTTACAAATTAAATAGATTCAATATATTCAATATATTTGTATGCAGAGTAATATTTTCTTTGCGGACAGATGGATTTAGTATATGCAGGATGTTTTTGTATACAATTACATTTTAAATAAGAGTCACTTTTTGAATTTGGTTTTAACACAATTCGGCACTCATATAAGTTGATTAAGAATAGAAAAATCTGTGTCGAATATAAATGTAATTTTGTAATATAATATAGTCAGTTAGAAATAAATTTAAAAAAAATCTTCATCTTCTTCTTCATTCAACCTTCAAAACTTAAAGCTACCATATTTCACCTATACAATAGTAACAAAAAATGTAAACGCGATGAAAGCTAAATGCAAATTATATTGTACCGCCAAGAAATTATCGTTTCGATATCGTGTAAACGGTATATTCCGTAACTTTCCTCCCCTAACCGCAACGCCGTTAAATATTAGATGGAGATAGTGTCATAATTTATTCGAAATAAAATTTTATTAGGAAAGAGAATACTTTATATATATATATATATATATATATATATATATATATATATATATATATATATATATATATATATATATATATATATATATATATATATATATATATATAATATATATACTATATAATATATATATATATATAATATATATATATATTATATATATATATATATATATTGCTACACTATATAGATATTTATTATAACTTTATAGATATTTGCTACACGCAATTGTTGTGGGTTCGATTCCATTGGGGTGAATACTTTGTTACGAATATTTAACGCGAATTATTATATTATTTAATTTTTCGTCAAGCTATTTATGACTACATTGCTATATGAAGGACCACGGAATGACCCTGAAAGATTTACGACACAAATTTATAAAAAATTGGCGTAAATAAAATAAATACTATTTTAATTGGTGCAATTTTTTTTTATAAATATAAACACAATAGTTGAATAGATTGATATATACTTAAACAAAGATTCAATAATTTTTAAATAAATAAATTAATTTTTAAATAATTTTAAACAATTAATTTTAAAATAAGTTAAAAATGTTAAATAATTCCCACAAATGATAATATCAGACGGAAGATGCAAATAAACACGATATATTATAAAAATAACGTAAGAAAATACATTAAAAATCATTTATATCGTCTGTATATTAAAATAACAATTCATGTCTAGAATATATATCATATAATCAGATTTCGACAGTTTTGTTTAAATCGATGTTTTAAATGAAAGTTAGTAGCACAGGCGTGAGGCAGCAGTACAGCGTCCGACTGTAAACACGACGGATGTAGGTTCGATTCCTGCTATGTGGAAAGAGATAGCTATGATATATATATATAATATATATATATATATATATATATATATATATATATATATAATTATATATATAGTATATATATATATACATATATAGTATATATATATATATATATATATATATATATATATATATAGATATATATATATATATATATATATAGTATATAATATATATATAATATATATATATATATATATATATATATTATATATATATATATATATATATATATATATATATATATATATATATATATATATATAATATATATATATATATATATATATATATATATTATAATATATATATATATACCAATCTACTACTTTGTTATAATAGCGTTTCATACTAATTGCTTAATAGTCAATTGTCTGCTCCTTTTTATAGACACAATCAATGACTCATACGACGATAATTGAGTGTTCGAAAAAAAAAACGCAATTTATTACACGTTTGTTTTATAATTTCCGACTTATTTCAACATATCTATAGAAATATTTTTAAAGCTGATGAGTTTGTTTGCTTGAACGCACTAATCTCGGGAACTACTGGTTCGAATTGATTGCTTTTTGCGTTCGATAGTCCACTTATCGAGGGTAACTATAGGCTATAGGCTATATTATATCAGTCGAAAACTACCTGAACTCAGTAAATTTTTTTTATTTATATATATTTTATGAATATTTCTTACTGTTACCTTCTTTAGTTACTTAGCAAAATAGGATATACGAGTATGTTGCAAAATTATCCTCGCATAGGTATAGCAGAGTAGACAGAGGGAGGGAACTTAGTGTTACGACACTCCGTTTCCTACTTTCCGCAAAATTTTTGAGGCGTTACATGTTGAGTTGCGGAACTCAACGCCGCGCTTTGTCTTCTTAACAGAGCGAGGAAGCGAAAAAAATTATTTAACCGAGCGGGATCGAAACCACAACCGTCGCGTTCACAGTCAGAGCTGTGCTGCTGCGCCACGACGACCACAACTTCGTGGCTTCTTTTTCTTCAAATCTTATTTAAATATATACATTTATTAACATTATATTACAATATCTTTAAACACTGTTCAACAATAACAAACTGTATACAAGACTTTATTAGAGCTAAGATTGTTCTTTTTATTGAGTTAAAATACACACAGTCTAATATGTAACTTAATTCATAGAACAAAAGGATCAAATTAATGTAACAGTTTTTCACGATCTTTAACACTTAAATTAAGCTTGGTTTGTCACGTTCGCCACAAGGTCGCCGATTCAATTCCAGTTAAGATTGTATTCATATTATGAGAAAGTTAGTCACGCTATTTAAAATTTTGCTAGAAACAAAGCCATTTGGAATTTAAAAATATAAACATACAAATCAAAAGAGAAATTATTATATACTATTTTATAATTGAAATTATTTGTAATACTCTCTAGACAATGAATTCTGCTATTCTGCGAGAGGTTGAAATTCTGCACGGGGTTGTAATTCTGTGCGGGGTTGAAATCCTGCGCGGGGTTCAGTTCTGCTGTTCAATATACAAAGTCCAGAATTTTCTTTGAAAGTGGAGGATATAGTGTCTTGACACTAAATTCACTCCATCTATACCACGGGGAATAATAATCTATCCCACGTGAAACTAGAATAAGAATGCAATTTTTTAACATATTTTTATACGAAAAAGTATGTGCTAATGTGTAATTACAGCTAAAATAAAGTTTTATATTAAGAAGATAAATAGTTTTGCGCTTATACTCCGCGTATAGCAGAAAAGACGGAGGTCACCTAGTGTTAAAATATTATGTTATTTACTTTGCCCAACTTTATGAGAAATTGCATGTTGAATGGCGGAACTCAACGATGCGTTTTTGTCATCTTACGAAAACGAGAAAATCCAATAATTATTTTCCCCGCGCGGGAATGGAACCTACAACCGTTGAATTACAGTCAGAGACTGTGCCAGTGCGCCACAACGTCCTCTAGAGAATATTCGAAATTTAAAGCAAAAGTACTGTACAGCCTTCACACTTTATCCCTAGCGGAGAGAGAGAGAACGGAGCGTCCAGCGCTACTACGGTCCATATATCTCCTCTTTCTCCTCGTCCTCTGTCAATGACCTCTTCATAAATGCCCTCCAAAGGTTCTCATGTATATTACCAGTACCTTCGACACTTTGCCCTCGAAGTTCAACCGGGGTCTCCCCCTACCTTCGTGTCTTCTCTTACCACAGACTCTTGCATCATATATATTTTTATACCATCCTATCAACACCCATTCCCACGGCGTGCCAAAATTTATTACACTTCCTCTAAAAATACATACATATACAGGCAAAGGACATTTAATTCAGATTTTAGGCCGCATGCTTTAAATGCGACTTGCAAGACTGGTTTTCAACTCGTTGTTTTGTTTGGGAGCTTACAATTCTACTGGTATAAGATTTTAACTTTTTATATGGTCCAAATAATATTGATACTAGTGAAGACTAAATGCTTTAGCTTAGGTTGTTATGTTAATAGGAGGAGTAGACCAGTTTGACGTTGGTTACAGGTTCAATCCCCACTCGAGAAATTCATTATTTTGATTTCTCAACTCTGTTAAGTAAAGCGCGGCGTTAAGTTCTGAATTTTTTGATAAAAGATTCTCTTACACTTTTTACTATATATACTATATATAGGCTTACTATAGCTATAGCTCTTCCAATAAAATTATCATAGCTATCACGTGCAGTACAACTGCATTTTTTTTTACAAAACGGTGAAAATAATTTAAAATTTTAATAGGAAAGTCAGTCTGAATCAGGCTTGTGAGTCACTCGGTGCCAGTATAACTCGGTCCTCTTCACCCTTCCATAGCCTTTCGATGACGAAGTATTTTTAATATATAGAGCTCAAGTTACAATGGATCGTTTCTCACGCACGTTTCACCTGACCTCACTGTGTAGTGTAATATAGTTTATGACGAAATTGTTCTATTTTTGTTAATTGATTTAGTTTTTATCTAGTTTAAAATTGGTAGTTTACATTTTGATGGAGTGTTACACATTGTTTTTTGTTAGCACGCATCTTGCGATAGGTCATGGTCGTTTCTTCACTTTTAGCCTAGATTTTAATCTAGATATTCTTTAAGTTAGATTTCAATTTGCAACTATCTTTTACGAACTAATTTTTTTATTTTATCCAATTTTATGCAATTCGTACATATTATAATATTCTCGCAACGCAGCCGTTTCTTGAATATTTGTATAAATCTTCCCTTAGTTACCTCCCCTATACTCCTCATGGACCGTATACGGAAAATTTCAGGTTCTCACGCTGCGCAGTTTCTGGCCGTATATTTGTCAGTCACGCAATATAGAAAAAATATATATATATATATATATATATATATATATATATATATATATATATATCCTATCAGTCGATGGTTTATTTCCTATACGACAAATAGCAGCAAAACATATTAACAGCACTTACGGTAATATTACAAAACGTAAGGAAATCCCAAATTCAGATCTTATTCAAGACAATTTACTAATATGTTCCACCCACCGTACGTCCGAAAGTAAACGATGAAAGTGAACTCGAAATAAATTGATCCACTTAAAGTCGCATGTGCTATGTAATACTGGATAAGTATGACAATTTATAATGTATTTTAGTTCTGTACATCCCTCATATAGCAGGGTTGGGAGACCCAGTGTCCAAGTACTCCGTTCTTTACTTTTGACCTAATTTCAAGATATTGTATGCTGAGAGCTGGAGCTGAAAGCTGCAGTTCTACCAGTATACTGTATAAATGAAAAATTTCATTCCTTCTAGTAGGAATTGAACCCACAACTGTCGCGCTTACAGTTAGATGTAGTCCCACTTTGCTATTTTCACACATAAAAAGAAATATCTCATAAACAAAAGAAAACTTAATGTTAATAAAGATCATACCTTTCAAATACTGCCTTCAGAACAAAACACTGTGACTTAGTCCAAGTTTGTCCAAACCGATGATATTTATATTTTTTTAAATAAACAGCATAGGACTATATACCTACAATTAAAAAAAATAAACATTGTCTAGATTGGTAATCAAACCTGCAACTACCAAAACAATGGCATCATCTTTCATAATATTCTCATTAAAACCTAATTTCTGTTCAAGAATGAAGATCCAAAATATTATTCTCAATTCGCATTTCCTACCAAGAAGACATTAAGTGTATTATCTAATTAACCCCAAGATGTAGTCAACAATCAAAGCGGCGCGTGTCGTCCATTTTAAACTTTTATTAGGCCACACTATTGCTAAGGCCGCGTTGTATTGGAAGAATGATCTAATGGTATGAGTTACAGGAAAAAGACATATATATATATATATATATATATATATATATATATATATATATATATATATATATATATATATATATATATATATATATATATATATATATATATATATATATATATATATATATTTTTTTTTTCTTTTTTTTTTCTATATCACAAAATTGGCAGATAAATATTGATTTATAACAAGTTTTTTTTATATCCAATTCCTAGAAATAAACAAAAGTATATTTAATTAAATATGGTAACTACAAAATAAAAATAAAAAATCCATACAAGAATCGTACCTATACCTATATATTATATTTGTCCGTCAGATATATACTGACATAACTGACTAACCTAAAAATTTAAATGTAAAAGTCTAAATGTAAAATGTATCTCGCAATTCACTCGTCATGACGCATGTATGTATGTAAATGGCGTCGTTTTGTGAATCTAATTTTAGCGTGACACAAGCTGAGCCTGACATGGCTTGATAGCTCAATTATTAACTGGTACATTTTAGTGATGGAAGCCCTTGGGGCAAATTCGTTGGTCACATGTATAATCGGGGTCACTTTAGATGGAGTGAGGATTATGGTTGTGGCCAAAAGTGGCGAACAAAGTGTCTTAACGCTAGAAGAATTTTTATCTCTTGCCATATGCAGGAAACGCGTAAGGCTAAGATCGTACAGTCTGTATCGAATTTGAGATGAAACTACTTGGTGTTCCATGAGTTCACAGTGTGGATGCTGGGGAAGATATATGAACTTAGCAATGAGCTCGTCTTTCTACCTAACCAAATACAAATACATCCCAGAAAAGACACGATATTTAAAAAAAGACTAAAAATCGCTGTTATACCTCTCACTTCTACATATATCTCGTACATATTAACTATAAACTAATTTTCTACCTCAATTTGGATATGAACCTAAAACAGCAATAACAAAACACACACATCTGTGCCACAATAGCGTCCGAAAACAATTGAAGTGTATGACATGATTCCTATATTAAACAAATGAGGCATACGGGAAAGCTAGGCGACTCTCCCGCAAAAACCGCTAAGCCGATTTAATACTGTATATTATTTTGTATTGTAAATCGTAAGTAATATTATATGGCAGAACTGTATTGAAGGGTTACATTACGGTATTTACATATGAAAGTTTACGTTTATTTATATATTTCAATTAGTGGATATATCTAAATATTGGGTGCAATTAAATTTTATAAGTAAGCTTAAAGTAAACAAATTAATTACTTTGCTAACTAATATATATATATATATATATATATATTAGTAACATAATATATATATATATATATATATATATATATATATATATATATATATATATATATATATATATATATATATATATATATATATATATATACACGCCTTGGTGCAGTGGAACAGCGTCCAATTGTAAACGTGGTAACCGTGGGTTCGCTCCCCACTTTTTGAAGAATTAATTACTGTTGTTATCCCACGTTGGAAAACTTGAAATGTGGCGTTTAGCTGGTTCAGGTGGAAAGCGGAGAACGGAATGTATACCAGTTTATTCTCTCTCTATACAGGATGAATGACTCTATAAAAAATTGAACTGACAGAAATTGCCTAGCGTTGGTGGAAATATTTTTATAAAACATATAAAAATTTTAACGTTACAGGATTAAGCCATTTTTTTAGAAATAAAATAATATTCAATAAAATAATAGTAAGAAAAATATTTCCTTTTAAAATTTCTGTCATTTTACTATTTTAAGAGCAAAATTGATATTTTATTAGGTGGTAGAGTTAGTGATCTCTTCATTGGACGATCTGTACAGTGTATTTCATGCATTTACTAAGAAATCCTTAAACAAAGTTGTAAATTTAGTTTCGCGCTGGTACTGGAATGTAACAGAGCGGGAGGGTGTTATATATAGACCGTTTTCATATTCGTCTGGCCCTTTGTTCTGTATCATTGTTTATTTGTAACTTAAGCTTTATAAAGAAAGCTCTTCGCCTCCAGCTTTGCTCTGGATGTTTCTTTTATTAGTATTTGTTCAGAGTTCAAAGGCAGCTAATAAAAAATATAAAAGCTTTATAATTCTTTCTTCATATTATATATGAACAAAGAAAGAAAGTATATATATATATGTATATATATATATATATATATATATATATATATATATATATATATATATATATATATATATATATATATATATATATATATATATATATATATATATATATATATATATATATATCGTCACCAAACCAAAAAAAAATACACCTACTCGATGTCCATAGCAAATGAAATTTTCACCAAAACACATTTGTTAAGTCATTTCAAAAGGTTAGGTACTTTTCTCAATTGAATTTTCTCGTCTCTAAAGCGTTCAAAGTTATTTAAGCTTTGAATGTATTGGAAATTTGTCGTCAAAAGCAATGTTATATAAAAAGTATATTATTACTTTTATCTGTTATAAGGACTGAATACGGACTAATAAGGACTGTTAAGCGTAGTTTCAATTTAAAAATAAATGCCCTATGTAATAATTGGTATCACCGAGCTTTCTCTTGACAGATGGGACAAATGACAACAATTCATTGCCTGCTTTCGGTTATGGGTTCAATTCCTACACAGAGAAATGAAAGCTTTTTGTTGTCTTCGCTCTGGTAACTAGACAAAAGCCGCTCAACACGAAATATCTCTACAATTTGACTAAATATGTAGAACGTAGTGTCGTAACACTATGTCCCCTCTGCCTATCCTGCCATATGCGGGATACATCGTGAAGAAAAAAAAACCTATTTGAACAGGTTTATTACAAGTTAATCTTAAATAAAGATGTGGCCAACTGTAACGTAACCTACAAATGCCTTTGACACTCTGCATCTCATTAACTTCACGGCTGAGTGAACTAAAGCTCTCTATACACTATTATGTAATTCGTTCTGTCTGTTCGTGCTTTATTCTTGATCTATATTATTTTTTATCTATATTTAACTATATTGTAGCTGTTATAAATATTGTTATTATTAATAATATTGAATACGTCAATTTCAATTCGCCTTTGATAAACGAAGCGGTGTATTTTTATAAATGAACGGAACTTTTGTCAATATAACATCTTTTAACAATACTTTTTTATTTGTATGTTATTTATATAGCTTATAAATTCTGAAAGCTTAAATTATTTATTTATTTATTCATTCGCCTTTAAGTATAACATATATTAAAAAATAAATTTAAAATTTCTGCCTGCTACAATAGTATATTATTGTCTGGCTGGAAGCGCAACGGCTGTGGGTTCGATTCATTTCCTTCCTGTTTGGAAATCGCGGCGTTGGTTTCCGCCACTAAGCATTTATTGTCTCTAAAATGGAAAATGGAGTGTCTTAGCACTATACTTTCTCTACCTATCTATATATGCGAGACAGTGTGAAGCTATAAAAAAATAAAGTATCTCTCTTTAATTCTCTTTTCTGAGTAGAGAACGCAAATTATAGACTGAAACTAACAGATTTCATTTTAAATACGTTTTGTTGGCTCAGGTTTGGAACGTTTTTGTTCAACAAATTGCCGCAGTCAAGTAATGACTGACTCGATACGAATTCAAATTGTACAAGTTAACTTAATTACTGTAGTACTTGAAAACTGTCTGTGGGATAAATTGTATTGTCAGAGTAAACTTTTAAACGGCAAAATTTTGTTTGATCTTTCCTCTGTTGTATTATATATATATATATATATATATATAATATATATATTATATATAATATATATATATATATACTATATATATATATATATATATATATATATAATATATATATATATATATATATATATATATATATATATATATATATATATATATATATATATATATACTATATATATATATATCTATATTATATATATATATATATATATATATATATATATATTATATATATATATATATATATATATATATATATATATATATATATATATATATATATATATTATATATGTATACTTTTTAATTATTGAGTGACCGCTCTTGAGGATTGTAGAGGAGCATTAAGAAAGAATTTCCTGAACTCAAAAACCACAACTTGTCGCACGTGTCGATTAGCTGTCTCGTATGCATTATATATTAAGTTTGTATAATACGCAATAAAATTACTTTATCATATATGGATAAATAAAGATAAAAACCAATAAATGGATAGATACCACTGAGGCGCAGCAAGAGATTGATAAAAAAATTTTTTCTTCAATATCTACATCGAATTTTACTAGACAACGCGCAATGTCTGAAATTCAGACATAAAGTGAACTGCCTTGAAATGTGACCCTCTGTCTATCTCTACAAAACGTAGTAAATTAAAAAAACTAAAAAAAATACTATTTTGCCTCAGTGTTGCTACAAGTAAAAATTCCAATCACGAAACTAAAACCGCAATGCGAAATATAAATTGCATCTATGTAACCAAAAAGCATTTGCATCGTCCAATCAATCGTAGATTCAAATCCAATCCAATTTTAATTCTTGTTCGGAAACATTTGAAAGCAATTCGAAATGGCCTCACTCTGTTATTAAATCGGGCTCTACATACTATTGTATGTATATATTGTATGTTCAATTAACACAACTAGAACGTGATCTAAAAGGGTTCAAATTACGTGAACCATTTGCTTTTAACATAGAGGGTTCAAATCTTGATATGTTTGATTATTTACAATTGATTGTTTAAAATATTATGTCTAAATATTAAGCTTTATGTTCAATAATTATGCATTAATATAAATCTTATTGATTTATTGGCTATAATTAACATAGTTATCAAAACGTTTTCAAATCAATTTGTTATCTGTTAAATTAAAAATTACAATACAGGCCGTTTTATAGAGTTGGGTTGCTTAAATCAAATTTAATGCAATAATACAAGAAAAGGAAAATAATCATAAAAATAATGTACAGGACATTTTAATTAAGGCATTAATAATAGTTTTTTTTTAATCTGAAGAGTATATTACATTCCTCTTTATTCTTAAATTTTTCACTAGAAAAATAAAATTCAAGAATTACAAATCTCACAATGCAGTAAAGTTTTTTCTTTTGTACATCGTTAGAGCTTTCTTTTACAAGAACTTCTTTCTAAAGCTACATAATGGACGTTACAACACTGGTGCCAGACGAGCTTAATTTCTTGCTGCTAATTAGTTAAAGTAGTCATTGTTTTAATCAAGATGAACTTTAATATGAGTTAAATAATATTTACCTGTAACTTTTTTTTTAAATGGTACATACTTTAATATTATAATGTTTGTAAACTAATTAAGATATAAATTAGCGCTCCATAAGTTTTATTAACATGTATTCTATAGGTCGTGGCACAATGCCATAACGTCTAACAGTAAACTCGATGGCAGTCGGTTCGATTCTCACTTCGGGGAATTAATTAGTTCATTTCCATACTACAGTAAAAAGACAAATCATAGCGTTGAGTTTCATCACTCAAAAAGGTCTCAAAAATTGTACGGAAAGTGGGAAACGGAGTGTCTTAACACTAGGTATCCTCTGCCTGATATGGCTTTTTTCTTGGACACTTACTACGTATTTCTTGTGACGTAGAGTCCCATATATTCATTACATGCTATTGACAGTATAAGTGACCTTAGGCTATTTATTACCAGCAAAATGCACCTCTTTGTTATTTAATACGACTATTGAAGATATGTATGACGTAAATCTATTTTCCAATTTAGCTATGATCCATGACGTCAAGGGATGTACTGATATAATAGTACCAGGCTCTACCATCATATCGGTTCTTTTGTTATTAAATTGTTTCAATTTTTTTATTAGGCTATCTTTAGAGTTAGAAGAGGTATACAGTAGTATGATAGTACAATGTGATAGTACAATAATGATTTATTAAAATTAGATTCGTGTATATCTGATAAGTTTTGGGTTAGGCTGTACAATTTCAGCCTTGGTCTGTCTAATCAAAAATTTGGTCAATCAAAAATAGTTTTGTTTTAAGTGGCTTAACATTTATAACTCGGGTAGATTGCTTACATTTTCTAACTAGACCTAGGAATTGGACTTTAATGAATCTGATCTGAATATAAATGTAAGTATGAAGATAATTTTGGGCCTAAATTTTTGTATCAATAATCAGTTATTGCTGCCAATTGATTAAAACTGTGTATTGAAATTCAATTTATTATTTTATACTTCAGTATACAATAACACTTTAAAAATAATAATATTTTGAATATATTAATTGATACTAAGGCAAGAAAATATTCAGAAAATGTATAAAGAATTTGAATGTAGCGAGATAGAGGCGGACGACTCGAGTCCCGTTGCGTTTGAATCTTTATACGTTTTCTAATTATAATATATTATTTTAATCAACTTGGTTACAAGAAATAACAGCAGATTTCACTACTCATATAATAAGCTCTTTTAATGAACGGAAGTTAGTTAACGAAGCTTTTATAATAAAAGCTAACATAATATAGTACGAGCTTCCTTTTTGTTTTTCATTTAATTAATATTGTCTACAGTAGCTTTTATTTTTTTTTAAATACTATATTTATATATATATATATATATATATATATATATATATATATATATATATATATATATATATATATATATATATATATATATATAGCTAGCAAATAAATTTTACACGATGCAGTACTCTAACGTATTAATAACATATCGAGCACAAAACAGCTCAATTGAATCAATCGTTTAATAGGTCCATTTAAAATATCTAGAGCATGCTTTTCCGTTTGTATGTTACATATATACATATATAGTGATGAAAAGAAAAAGTTACCCCACAAAAGCCTCGCTGAGTCTGCTCAGCGAGACAGTGGCTGTCAAACTGTCATACAAGATCATATCTCAACAAGTTTTCCAATGCCACGTCAATAACAGATGCTGTATATGAATGGCATACCGTTTAGTGCTTGTTCTATAAAGCGTTTTATATAAGAACTTTTCTTAGCTTTCTTTTATATATTAGTTATTTATGAATAAAACTATCGGATTAGCATTGTTGACATAAATATGTATATACATAATGACTTATAGTATAGCCGATTTTTTACTGTATACAGGAACTGCTCTGTCACCCCCTTTTCTCCTTTTAAATTTTTTTTATAACAAATGTTCAATATTTTCTCTCAAAAGTTGCTCTGAAACTACGAGTTGATCTAAATGATGTCGAAATCAGATATTTGTCGTTGAAAATATAAGCTCTATTTAGATTTAAAAAAGCTTTAATAATTTTAGTGAGAGAATTCGGTTTATTGATAAGAATATTGAAAGGGTATTAATTTTTAAAGGCAATATGCCCACAACAAAAATCTTACTTTATACAGGCTCGATATCTTATTTCTATGTTTTATTTACCCCTTCTGAGACATAACGCGGAGTTAAGTTCCGCCAACCGAACGTACAGAATTTCGTGTATTCTATATTAGAATTCTATGTATATCTATATTAGAAAAGCTAAAGATATGTTACAAATAATATTATTTTTGTTTACAGGTAAGTGACCTGAACGATTACGTCAAGTTGGTAAGGCGCAAGTAAGTATAAGTGACTCATTCACTAAAATTGCTCTGACGCAGACAAACAGGTAGTGGAAAATAAAAACAACCATAGTGTATATATAAATAAACACTAACATGTATCTAAATGGACACTTGTATTTTTTTATATACTGTGGCATAATATTCTGTTCTTCGCAATTGGTTACTAGAATTCAGCTTTAAAC
>JAXRJS010000069.1:1052500-1180000 GCA_037127375.1 Dione juno
GATTACTTGCTAAGATATTGTATCTATTTACTTAAAAATCTTTTTACATTTCGGCTTTCACTTATCAATAATCATTTTTAATTTTAGATTAATTTCAATACAATAACGTTTTTTCATATTAAATATACTTCTAACGAGACGAAAGTCTAAAGCCATATTGAGAAATTGAACTCAAGTACGCCACATTGCTATAGCCAACTTAAAATAAAATAATTAATCAATACTCTAACTATTAATACGCCAGAAAGCTCAATTAAAACAGGTTGTATTCATATTTAACCTTAATAATAAATTCAACAATATTTCAATACTCAATATGAACAAAATTTCATAAAATATCCGTACAAAAGCTAATATTTAATCCAAAGAGGGTCAGTCTAGAGATTAGCGATATTGAAAATCGAACTAATTGCCTCTTCGATCCCCAATATATAACTTTTGTAGGTAGGTAGGTACTTTGTTACCTTCAATAATAAAAGTTCCATCAAAAGCTCTTTCAAACAAGCGACTCATGAAATTCTGATACCGTCTAATAAATCGATTAATCAAAATTGTGCTCTATCACTGTTACATAGGGTCTATATCGGAATACCATTTCATTTAATATAAACCCATAAAATTTATAAGCTCAAAATGATACAGTATGTTTGATAGAGTGAAATAAAACGAGAACGTTTTTAGCTGCCTTGTAATTTTAGTATAGTGATTTATTTCTCTCCTTTTTTTATATTTATATAGTTGCTAAGTGTTTACTCGTTATTGAAAAGTGAAAGTAAGAAATTTTTAGTACTTATAATATTAGTAAAGCTGTTGGACTTAATTGTAAATGGTTGTAGGTTCAATTCATGTATGTAGGTCAAATGTATAATATTACTTTTATTTCCTTTCTCTATGAAACGAAAGACAAGACAAAACGCGAAAGCTTAAATACGAGCGAAGTTCGAATTCGAAGCGAGGAAAAGTAGAGAATTAAGTATTGACACTAGGTTCTTTCTAACTACAATTCTACTACTACTATTTTTACTAAAACTATCTTTGCCTATAGTTATATATCTCTATCTTTATCAAAATATTCTAAATTATATCTCTATTAAATTAATTACTTTAACTTTATCACAATAAACGTTGCCAACAAACGTTTATTTGAATAAAATATCAATTGTATTTTCCCATTCCATTCAGTTTCAATTATGTAGAGTTTGATTAGTTGGAATAAATATTTACTTATACATTCGATCGTAGCATTTCGTTTAAATAGTTTTGTTATGTTAAACACTGTAATTGAAGCCGTTGTGGTGTAGGGGTAAAAATTGGTGCATTCAATTCCCATTGAATTTGAAATATATATTCATATCCTCGCTCTGGTAACAAGACTAAGCGAGGCGTTGAGGTCCGCCACTCAACACGCGATGTCTCGAAAATGGATGGGGAACGATGTGTCTTAACATAAAGTTCCCTATCCATCATCCAAACAACAAGCGAAAAAGAGCGTGTAGCTATTTTTTATTTTATTTAAATACTGTAATAGTGCAGTGGTATAGTCTTATTATACTGGCTATAGTCATGAATGTGAGAAATAAAACTATATTACGAGAGAGGGGCATTAAAATCAATTTTTTTCACTAAGTGAACATCGAACCCGCGACCTACGCTTTTACAGTCAAATGCTTGTCTATCTTGGTCTTCTAATTTAATTACAGAAAAAACAAACACATAGAGTATATTACTCGCTATATATCCTTTAAGGAAGCAATAAACAGTCGGAGCAAATGAATATTAATTACATCTCTACAGTTGCTTGGAACTTCCAATAATGGACAGGGAAAAGCTTTTGGGAAAATAAATACTGTTTGACTAAAGCTCGTTTCATACTGTTTGTATGTTATATTTGAAACTGCGTCGAGACAACATGAGCATGTAGATAGTGTCCCTAGAGAAAGAACTAAGTCAATTTATGGTTTTAATTCAGTTCAGTTTTAAGTTTATTTTTTTTTATTTTAGAAGCTTATTTTTTTATTTTCTCTCTGTGCCCTGCATATAGCAGGGTAAACAGAGGAAGCCTAGTATTAAGACACTCCGTTCCACACTTTTCGATGCATGTTGCGTGGCGGTACTAAACGTCGTGCTTTGTCTTGTTGCCAGAGTTTTGCCAGGTTTTTACTCCGAGTAGAAATTTATTAAAAAAACTGGAGACTTTATGATGAAGAACATCATATAAGGGATAGATTAATTCAAATGATAATAATAATACCTATATTGTTTATAATTTTATATTAAATTGGAAATATAATATAATTTTAAATTCAGATTTATTTGTTTATGAAATATTCATTTTTGATTTTGAAAGAATTTGTTTATGAAATATTCATTTTTGGAAAAAATTTGAACCCACGCCGATCACGTACAAAGAGCTCATCGCAAAAACCAATACTAGCGTTTATTTTTCGCAAAGCTTTCGAAAAGCTCTTTATAATTGAGTGAAGCTTTTTACTTCCCTCAGGAAAAGTTTGTAGAAGATGTTTGTGTAACGGTCTTTAGACCATTTTTCTTACTATCTAGAGATTCTTATTATCTAGAGATCAATTAATGTATAGGAAATACATATATATATATATATATATATATATATATATATATATATATATATATATATATATATATATATATATATATATATATATATATATATATATATATATATATATATATATATATATATATTACATTCAGTACTTTTGTTATAACCGTAGCTTTTTTTATATAATGAACTGTCATTTACGGATAATCTGAACTGTTCCCTCATTAAATTCTTAGGTCCTACTTTTCAACGACTTATATGACGTATTTTATATACTTTGGCTATTTCACTAAGTAATTACATAATATTTTTATTTATGTTTTTACATACATACATATGAACATACTCTTACATATATACATAATTTAACGCTTTATCCCTAGTGGGGTAGTCACAGAGAATTATATGTTTTGTATACAAAATATAAAATTCTGAATTTAAATTCTAGAATGGTCAAGTGTCATTATGGTATGCATTTTTTATGTTTTATATATATATATATATATATATATATATATATATATATATATATATATATATATATATATATATATATATATATATATAATATATATATATATATATATATATATATATATATATATATATATATATATATATATATATATATATATTTTAATTTTTTTTCCTAATCTGGATGTGTCCCCAATGTGTCCATGTCCATTTATGCCACATAAATTAAATTGTCGATATCTAAAATATTTCCCTAAATTACAAAGTTTCATACTAAATACTATGTTTGTATGAAACTCATTTTAAGAGATTCATTTTGCGGAGTAGTTAGCACGTTGTTGGTGAAAGTTTGTGAATTTGTTTCACCATGTATTCATTTGTATACAATAGTGCTTGTATAATCTAGATATTATAGAGAATTGAACATGCCTATATATTACAGAGGTTACAGCTTCAAATCCTTATCAGAAAATAATAGTTTTAAGATGAAAATGGGTGACATTATAAAAAGTAAATTAAGTTATTTTTCTTCTATTTATAAGTTAATTGTGGTATATTGCGCAACTTAACGCCGCACTAGAGCAGACCTCGATAATGAATGTGATTTCAATATACTAGTATCTTAATGGTAAATTTATACACCATAAATTAAATTTATGAACACAACCTGTCAGGTCCAATCAGATATCACTGTTCTAATTTGAACTATTGAGCGTAATTGAAAACCATTAACTGATTACAATTACAATCAGAATTGAGTTATTGGTTGTTTGTGTACAATAAAAACAAAAGAGTCTGACAGGCTTTAATAGAAGGAAAGAAAATGATTTCATACATTTGTCCTCTATATTATAGATTGGCTTAGTGGCTTAGAGTGTTAAGACACTACGTTTTCCAGGTGACATTGACACGTCAACAGTAAAATAAAAAAAATATGAAAAATATAAAAATGAAATTTAAAAATGCGACCATACGAAACAAGTCGAATTTATATTTATTTTTTTTTTTAATTACATTGTATTGCATACTTATTCTGGGAATAAAGTTTATATATATATATATATATATATATATATATATATATATATATATATATATATATATATATATACATATATATATATATATATATATATATATATATATATATATATATATATATATATATATATTATTGCTATAATAAATAGCAATATCTCGTAACTTCAAGTACCATTGGGTTAGCACAAATCACGTTTGTCCATATTGCGAATCAAAGGCATACTTGTACAAGAACTATCCTTTTATACAATTTTACGTAAGTTCCCATAATAAATTTCCTCAGAAGTAAACTTAATTAAAATTTTCATATAGTATGCAAAAGTTTCATCAGTGAAATTGATTCAGCTTCAAAATTTCCTTCCTTCCATAATATATTGGAAACTCGCGAAGTAATTGGAAACTTTTAAAAGGTTTTTTGTTTGAACTTATAAGCTTCAGAAAATATTTGACTGATTTAAATGATTAGGTTGAAGAAACAACATAGTGTAAGGACACTCCGTTCTCTCTCCTTTCTACCAAATTTTCGAAATTTGATGACAACACGGATCATACACCGTACCTTATTTTATCTGAAATTTGAACGCAGCGGGATTCGAACCCGCGCCTCATGGAAACCGTCCAAACTGTCCGCCCATTAAGTTGAAATGTTCAATAATATTAAATTGCATTTTCATAGTCACTCTGTACGTTGCTATATAATTAGCGCTCTCATTTGAATAAAATTTCAGCATTTTGTTAAAATTCATCGAAAAGTGTAACTGTCACACTTTAAAGTGAGTTTTCAATTAAAATTGTGAACATTGTAACCTTTTATAGCGAATATTATGTCTTATATATATAAAAAAATCTTACTTCAATCGTTGGTAGGGGCTTCAATTCCCACTGGACAGTGTATGAACACAATCTCTAACGCAAATGGAAATGGAGACAAGAGTGTTTTATTATAATACTCTCTATAAATATACAATATAACTAATTAATAGTTCTTGAGATTAGAGCAAACAGATATACTCTTCCGTTTCAAATTCAAAAATACTTTTACGGGCACTATTGTGTCGTCGTAGATTGTTATTATAAACACGTATAACTATTATTGGAGAGAGTATATATATAATGAATTTCTACGCCATAATAGCATTCCATATGACAGAATGCTATGACGTTAGTCGGGCAGTATCAACATCAGTCTTTTGTCTTACTTTTTTAATTGCGAACGCGGTAGGTTTGTGTGGCACTTGCTATTTGCAAGTGTTTTATAATATTAGTATAGATTAACGATACATACAGACATATATAACTTCACGCTTTATTCAGTCAGATTAGTCTTTATTAGTCAGAGACAATGGAATGCAAACGCTGCGGTCCCTGCATACCTCTTTCGCCTCGTCCACTGTCGTTAACCTCTTCATATATGCTCTCCGAGGCGTCCTCATGCTTTTTACGTGACCTTCCTTCCTCCAGTATCTTCAACATTGTGTTTTCGAAGGTCAACCGAGGTCTCCCCTCTTACCCTACCTATCTTCATTTCATAGATCAGCGATAATTTCCATACATATACATTTAATTTCTTTCCTACATATATTTATATATATGGCTCTAATAGCGTTAATAATGTGTAATTTTAAAAATTCCCAAAACGATGAGTCTCACGCGATAACGAACCAAATTAGAACAGGACATGTTATATTACGAGTACGTTTGGTCTGCTTGCGTCACCCGCATACTTTAAAAGACTTTTGAATTAAGAATAATTCTATATAAACATAATATATTGTATCGCTATAGAACGTCACTGTAAGCCCGATGGTCGTCAGTTCGATTCCCACTTGGTGGAATTAATATGTTTTATTAGTTTTCATTTTTATTAAGAACAATTGTGACGTTGATTTTCGTTTGTCTAAATGAAACATCTCATGGTAGCAGAGAGCAGAGTGTTTTGTCACAATTTTTTTTGTTAGCTTCACGCTTTGTCCCTAGCGGGGTAGCCGGAGAGTCAATGGTGCGCCAAACGCTACGGTCCCTCCATACCTCTTTTACTTCGTCCACCTTATGGCCGGGGGGACCTCATGCTTTTAACATGATCTTCAGACACTGTATTTTCGTAGGTCAACCGAGCTAAGCCAATCCCTTACTACAATTTTCTAACTAATTTCTCTTTAAATACGCTGCTACCTTTCTTCTTGTTAGACATTGCGTTTAAGTTTTGGCTCATCAAGCTTTTTATAATTAAGAACGAGATCTCTGGAAATTAAACCGTAATTATGATATTCACATAGATATTGCTACTGTGCCACAACGGTATCGTTCCCAAACATCACCTATGTATATATAAAGGCGTGGCAGACGAACAAATCGATAAAATATAATGCTACGCTAGGCATTGAAAATCCAGCTCAAATTCAATTTAAGCCCGACCGAAGGAAACCTTTCACGTGAAAACATTTAGTATGGAAAGGGAATTAAATTAATGGGTGAATATACGTTTTCGTTACGTGATAGATTGTATTAAATGTGTGGTTTATGATTAAACTTCTTCACGCTTCACGCGTTTTCCCGCATCTTCCCGCCGCCAGGATGCGAGTATTCGCGACATTGTGACGTGCTACGTGTTGGAATTCAACACCGCACTTTGTCTTCCCTAAGGATATTAAATATAATATGAAAAAAAATGCACCCCAAGTGGAATTCGAACTCCTAGCTATTGACTCCTGCTGTCAAATAACGCTTCATTGGCAACGATACATTATATTTATACACATAATAACAATTTTCTAACACAATTTTCACAAACCACTTATATCTTATATACTTTTTGCACAAAGGGCCCGAGGATCCGCCCATCTGTCAAATCAGCTGGACCCATTCAGAAAAGTTTTGGCATATTTCATAGAATACCGTCCTCCATATTGTCCGCCATTTGCAGGATGAAAAAATTGTGATTTATAGTTACTGATTTTCCTCTACTTGCAAATAGATTTATTTTTTCTTGTCATTTACGGTGTTTAACGACGCTAGTTAAGAACCTAATAATAAGCGATACGTTAATGAATTTATTTAGTTATTTATATATTAAACTAAATTATTATACTTTGTAGTATTTATGTTAATAATATTGTTTTTGTAATAATTGAAATAAACAAAAAAAATTGCAATTTTGATACATATTTTCGATACGCTTATGATCCTAAATGTCTGAATGAAAATATTTTGCCAAATTATTAAGATTTGAACTCATTATATCTAAGATAAATATTTAAAAATATATCTAATATATCAAAACTAAGTCATAGGTGTTCTTTTTATATTACATAGTAGAGTTCTAGCTCGTAAACGTATCTACGTTTACGACTAATTTATGATGATTGCCTAACTCGCGTTAGCTCCTTTTGTAGGTAGCACTATGAGCTATTGTTACATTTAAATGTATTATTCTTTAACCTAATTACATTTAATTTTTTTATTATGATTCTATTATTTTTTTTTTGAGACCCTGGTGGCGCAGAGGCACAGCGTCTGCCTGTAAACGCGACGGTTTATGGGTTCGATTCCCATGAGGGGAGAATGAATTATTTTCATTTTCTTCGCTCTGATATCAAGGCATAGTGCGGTGTTGAGTTCCGCCAGTTAATATGCAACGCCTGAAAAAGGCGGAAACCGGGAAAGGGAGTGTCTTAACGCTAGGTTCCTAAGGTTGCCTCGGCCTACCATGTCATGTGCGAGATACAGCGTGAGATATTATTTTTCTTTTTCAATGTTTGAACAAGTTTAACTTTATCAAGTAAGCTAATTAAGTAAGCACTCTAATTTATATTCTTGTGGCTTTCAGCTGAAAAAAGTAGGACAAGGCATCTTATTTGGCACTCTTAGAAAAGTCCATAAGATACAATTAAAAGGAGAAATAAGAATCAAATTTATTTATTATTTCTTAAATAAAAATAACACGCCTAACACACACACGGATGTATTGTTCATTATTAGAATTGAATTTAACAATCTATTTGCTATGTTTTTATATTATTTTTTTTACTGTAAAAATTATAAAATATGAAATAATAAAATTTCTAGGATAATCGAAAACGAAATGGTAGGACTAGAATTTTACATACTCACGTATATATAGTCAAAGCGGACGAAATTTCAAGAAAGTACTTGTTAATATATATATATATATATATATATATATATATATATATATATATATATATATATATATATATATATATATATATATATATATATATATATATATATATATATATATATATATATATATATATATATATATATATGTGTGTTGTGCAATAAAGTATATTTGTATTGTATTGTATATATATATATATATATATATATATATATATATATATATATATATATATATATATATATATATTTATATATGAACAAAGTGAGATTACTACACTATTATATAACGTACTTGAACCAACAAAGTTAGCTCATGTCTTAACTAAAAGGTTAAAATCGTAAACTTCAAAGTCTGTATGATAACATCGCAAAGTTAGAAACACTAACTACAACTTTGCTAGTGTTATATAACATTGCTGTATCACATATATGGAGCTTTTATGTTTTAAGAGAAAGCTACTTCTTGTTCTGGATATTTTATACTTATACGTTTTTATTAATGTGTGCTTTTATCTGTGGTTTTGTTTCCGTGGTCAAATGGATATAACTGAAAGTTGTATATGAAACAGGATACAACTGCTCGTGGTAATTCTGACCACAGCTACTGTGCCAAACAAACTCTGCAGCTTTTTAATATTACTATAGATAATAAATTTTTGTAAATAATGTAAATATTTGGATAAAAATATGGATATAAATAAGAAAAAATAGCCATGGTGGCGCAGTGATGTGGTGGTTGTGGGTTCTAACCCCTTTTGGTAGTTAAAAACATTTTCTTATCTCCACTCTGGTAGACAAGACGTGGTATTGAATTTCGCCAATCAACACACAATATCTCGGACTTTGGTTAAAAAAATTGGGAGACAGATTCTTCCTCAAGCTGAGGGTAGATTTTGCTTGATCTATTTGTAAAAAACGTGAAGTTAGAGAACAAATGGAGAACGAAGTAACTTATTACAAGCTTCTTTCTGTAAATGAGAAGGTTAGCTCCAGAAAAGGCAATAATACGAATTAATTTTATATAATATAAATTTAACTTAAATGGAATTAATAATTACTGTACTAACGCTAACTCTATATAGTTTAGCAGTTAACCTCCACATATAGGTCGTTACGTAATCAATTAGTGGCAGTTGTTGGAGACAGTCAAAAGCTTGCATTATACTGACTTAAGAAGCTACGGTAGAGCCACAAAGGTCTTACTTAGTGCTTTAGTCTCATTTAATATTAGTTAATATGCATTTTTTTCTAGATTTGCTAAATGCTATGTTCTGGATAGGTTCTTAAATTATAATAATAGCAAAATAATATAATTTAACTAACAAACTAATAATATAAAAATAAAAAAAAATGAAGAACTCTATTCATAAATTATATGTCTTCACGTTTCAATATATTATCAATTCGGTAATACTTCAATCATTTATTTTCAATCAGAAAAAATAAAAGTAATATAAATATTATAAAGGAAACTTTTGTATTTTTTTTTATAAATGCTCTGTTTCTGGACTACAAGCAAGCAAAATAGTGATGGCAATCCACGATTTGATATTAAAGAAAATTCTATTATTATTTAGATATAACGTCTATAAGCTTGTTCCTTATATAAAGTAAGAGCTAGGTTCATAGTAACAATAATTTTAGAAATGTCGATAAATAAGTGTCAATACGCCTCCGGGGATTAATGTGGAGACGAGACGCTTTGAACTTAGTCGTGATTGATGTGAAACCGAGCTTTTGTGTCTGATGGAGCTTTATCTATATAACTATTCTTCCTTAAAGAAGAGCTTTTATGAAAAAGACTGCTTGAATTTTGAAATGTTTCTAGTATATTACTTACTTACGTATATTATCTCTACATTGCGATTAAACGTAACCATGTACTAAAGTTTCATTCAAAGAAATATTTGTCTTGGTCTTAAGACAAAGCGAGAGTTGAGTTTATTTATTTATTTATATGGCCTACCAACACAATACACACATAATATAAAAATATATATAAATCAAGATTTGCAAGGTGCTATTCTACTAACAGATCCAATAATATACTTTTATGAAAGTAGATAACTTAAAAATGTTTATCTACTTATCTAATGAAATCGAGAAGCTGTATAACAACGAAATATACAATAACCCTCTTTACTCTATAAGTGTTATTGCGTATAGTTGAAACTAATAGGCGAAAAAAGCAAACCTAAAACTTGGCATTTAACTCTAAGAGAAAATTACCATACAATGAATTGGAATCGAGAAAATAATAAATTTTAAGCGTTATAATCCACAAAACATATGGTTCAGGCAATAGCTAGAAAAAAATTTAAACAACACACGGGTGTCTAAATAGAGAGTTCAGTATTTATGTAGAGCTGTTGTAAAAAAAAATTGTATATGAACTGTCTCCATTATAACGATGAAAGTTCTATCTGTCTAGGGCGTGGCTCTTGATTGATAGGCGTCGTCTGTCTATTTTTGTACCTGATGACGCAATTTGTGTGTACACGTAATAGTCAATACATGGAGAATGAAAGTGGAAATTAAATGTCTTATCTATGAATCTTATGTTTGCATTTATTATTTTAACTTTATGATATATTATATAAATAGCAAGGTAGGTAAAGGTCTTAACAGGTACTCTAGTCTTCTCTTGTGTGGCGGAACTTAACACCGCGTTTTATCTTATTACTAGAGCGACGAAAATATAATGAATATAAGCCGTTCCCCTGATAGTCGTCGCGTTTCATTCAGAATCTCCAAAATGCATTAAATAACTTGATATAATATTCGAGATTGTAATAATAAATATTTTAATATGAAGCAGTAGAAAACGTTAAACACTTTCTACTTACATATATATAAGTATATTAATTAATCAATATGATATAGTAAATAGCGTTTTAATATACATATATGTTTTTATTTTTATTTAATGTATGTTTTTATAATAAGCATAATATAGTGACTTATCACTACGTTCTTTCTTTTAATTCTTCTAGTCTTCTAATATAAAAATATTGCTTCAAAAAGGATTTTTTACACCATTAGCACAATCAGACATTCACTGCATCTTAATCATATTTTTTAATATCAATTATAACCAAATAAACTTAAAAACTCTACTTTACTTAGATATTGAACTCAAAGTCTCTAACTACTGATATGTGTACAACCAAGCTACTCGACTAGCACGACGAAATCTGACAAAAATAACACAATATAAACAATTGAAGTGCACTCTAATAGTCTGACAGTAACTGTCAGATACCTGTCGGCGCGACGTCGTAGAAATTAATCAGTAGAGACGTTTCAACCGACTCTACCTATATATAAAATTCAAAACGGTGATTGATTAAAGGGTTCGGATCTCAAGTAATTTTCACTTTAGCAGACAAAATGCTTAATGGATTGCTCGCTCTCTTTTAAGTGATTACTTAGAGTCGTTTGATCGGTTTTTCGTCGTCTCTTCTATTTGTAGAGATCTAGTTTGGTTAGCTTTATAAGAAATATTTAATTATCAGTAAATTAATAGAGTTTTATACAGTTTCGTCTTTTTACTGTGCTTCAATAAATACGTAGGCTATTATAAGTTAAATAAAAAAAAATTCAAATGTATGGCATTAATAGAAGAAAGTTTTTCATGTATTGCATAGCTTGTAAATGACTGTTAAATAAGCAGAAAATTAAAAATAAATTTATTAATACCTATTCCTCCATCTCCGTCTCTCCTACAAAATGCGTCAAGATAAAAAAAATATCAATATCATTTTGACGCTTTCATCGAGTGGTCCTTCTAATGAATATCATTTTTCAGCGCTCTCAGTAATTGGTGCTTCAGACGGTCGTAAAAAATCAAGTTTGTTTTCGATGGCTCTACAAATATTTTGAATAATATTTTATTTGGAAATCTCGTCCTGCCATTCTTAGGCATTTCTTATGCCTTCATACTTATTTTAATGAGTCTAGTATAATATTTTCTTGTAGATAAATTAAAATATAATTGACTTGTCTAAGAATCGTTAAAAATTTATTACACAAACACGCCTAAGTGTTTCCAGCCAAGTTAAAAAAAAGGATTGCAATTCGCCATGTTAATATTACATGGACTATTTGCTTTATTACTACTACTTTTTTGCTTACTACTACTTTTGCTTTATTACTACTTGACTATTTGATTTATTAATGTCTATCTCACAATTCATAAAATATTTAATTTGTATATTTGTCCAGAGAATAAAATTTAAATTATTGAATTCAAACGGTTATTTTTATAAATTCAACGTTTACGAACCGGTATTGTTGTAACAGTTTCACTCACTCATTAAAATACCTACTTCCAGATAACCTAGTAACTTGATATTTAGAAAAAGGACAATAAGTAAGTAAGTAAAGTAAAGTTAGTAGTTAAAAGTAAGTAAAAAAGTAAGTTAAAAGTAAGACATGCATACACATGCATATACGAGTACTTATTTGTATTTAAATATATAATAGGCCATATATATATATATATATATATATATATATATATATATATATATATATATATATATATATATATATATATATATATATATATATATATATATATATCGTATTTCTTTTCATTCCTGTTTTACCTGTAGTTTTACCTTTTGAGCTCAGAAATAACTCTATATATATGTACGTAAAAGCTTTATGTGTATGGTTATATTAATTATTTTATACAAAATAAATAAATTTTTGTATTAAAACGCGGTCACAGCTCACTTAGTGCTTTTAACATAATTATTTTTTGCGCCAACCGCAAATTAATGATTATGAAATATTTTTACACACGTTTCATACTGTAGAGTTCAAGCCCGCCATTTTATTTACGTAGAGTATGAAACGGGAAATTTTCATTTTTCCCGTTCCCGTGGAAATTTCTGGAAATCCTCTCTTAGTGCTCCTCAACTCTCTTCAAGAATCATATATGCCAAATGTCAGATTTCTTCACTATGTAGTTTTGTCTGTGCCTTACCTGACAGTTATTCAGTAACGGAAGAGCATTATATTATATATTATTATTATATATTATTATATATTATTATTATATATTATTCTATAAGTTATTTTTCTAATTCCATTTATTTGAAACTTCATACCTTTTCAATAATACTTGGTTAATTCCATTCACAGCGAACTAAATTAAACGGAAAATTTGGATGTAAATTTTAATGAAGATATATATTAAAAGTAGTGGCTTCCGGTAGGCTTTATAATATATCCTTGTTTTATATTAATCGACTATATGGAAGAGGAAAGCGGAGAAAATAATGATTCATCACAAGTTTAATGTCTCTACATATGGCGATAAACACCATATGTACATATATTATATTTGTGTAATTATAATGTTATGTTGTATATATCTTCAGTTGTCCTTACTTTTCTTATTTAGTGAGAATTATATCTCGAATATTAAATTATACAGCATCTAAAAATGGAGTCGTCAAAAGTAATAATAAGAAAATCTTCAAAGAAACCTTTATATCACACAAAATTAGCATAATATTGCTATTCAACTTGGGCAATTTCAATTTATATTCTATATAAAAAAAAAGTCTTACTTTTATCTTCACATACATAGGTGGGATCCAATTCCACTCTATATCAATTCAAACCTATAAATAATACACTAGTATACATATGAACTTTTTGGTATAAACCCTTAACCATCTCGTATTTTAGCGCGTGTCATTACTGAGCTTTATACCTGTGCGAGGTAGAGATAACGGAGCACCTAATCATATTATCCTCGCTTACCTCTGTCACTTTGTCCACTCGTACGTTCATGTATGAAGAGGTTGATGACCAAACTCTTCATACATGAACTTCTCTTTCTCCAGATATTATGACCAAATATTTCGGGGTCATGACAATGTATTGGAGATATACTTACTTATAGAAATGTACGTACTTGAAGCAGTAAATTGTCAAATAAACATTGTTATGTTCTACGAATAAACGATACACTTTGTGTAAGAAGGGTTATTTAAAAAGTCCAAAAAATCTTTCTCAATTCAAGGTGCAGTGACGGAAAGGTCTTGAGGATATTGATATTTTATCAACCCAGACCAGATGCTCTCTCCTATTCTCTAGAAGCTCTAAATGACTAGAAGACCTAAGAGTTCTTCTGACATAAAAAAAACCCATAAAAATTATAATTTAAAAATAAACAAGCAGTAAGAACTTACAATAAAAATATATATGCTTCTTATCATTACGTAAAGAAACTGTAAAACAGTTGAAATACTTTTAATTTTAATTAAATGTTCAATTTAACACGTGCCGCTTTAATTGGATCCCTCGAGCTTTATGCGACCTAGAAGTCTAGAATTCTAGAATTGAAATGTTCTATTCTTTAGTGTTTAAATATTTTTTTTTTTATATTACAGTTAATAAATGCACTGTGATTATGATATATTAGCACGAATGGAACTTCTGTGAATGATCACGATGGTGCCAAGTTCAATTCCAATTAAATAAACACTTTACTTTAAATCGAATTAAAATTTTAATGTGGCGGGACTAGAACCCGCACTATTTAAGTATATTAAAATACTAATAGGTTTTCAACAATTCATTTTAGTTCTTTTATTGAATATGGGTGTTTTTCTATATGGGTCTAACACAATACATTCTCAATTTTATGTCAATTAGCCAATTTACTGCAGAACAAATCCATGCATTCTTTCTGGAAAAGAAATTAAAACAATTTTAAACACTTTCATACCACCGAATTCGAACCTACGACCGACCGATATATTTATATTATTGTTTATCCATACTATTGCCAGATGTGGTGTATATTATGGGAGATCTACTTGACTTACATGGTATTGAATTTCTTCCTAGAACACTGTCTGGAAAGTATTTCTGATCCTGTAGTACCTATATAATCTGACGTGACATTAAGATCCTATAAGGAGAACAAAGCAAAGAAAAATATCCTAAGCCCAGTCATTGTATTTCATTACTATATATGTATATGAATTTATATGTATATTTAAAGTTTGAACCAGACCACAATGTTTCAAAGAAGCTTTATAATCCTTGTTATATATGTACATATATTTAAGGTAATTAATTATATGTGCTGGATAGTTATTATTTTTTTATTATTCTATACACATATTGTCCAAGTACTTTGTTTTTTTTAACACTAGGTTCTTTATATTTCATCTATTTTAAGATAATATTGCATACTGGATCCAAGAGCCTGGGATTTTGTTCAACCATACTGAATAACGGTGAAACTCAACGCTGTTCATCTTCTTACCTTATTTTATATATTACTAAAAACAGAATATATATATAGCTTTACAAATTTCTCTCATATGTGTTAAGACGCTCCATAAAGTTTAGCTCTGCAGAAGCGTTCTAATAAATACTTACATACTATAGAATATGTCAACATAAATGTAAACATGCAAATGAACACTCAAATTACACTTAGAAATAATTTTAAATGCACATATTAAATTTTTACATAGAAATATCGTATAAAATTCAAAATTTAATATGGCGTTTAAAACGTCGCCCTTTCAAACGGTGATATAGCTCTCGGGAACTGAAAGAGTTTTTCATTAAAGTGCAATTTGAAAGCGCGCGCCGAGCTCGCGGGGGTCTTTGACACGACACGGTCGACGGTGTATCGAAGGGTTTTAGAACTATAATATTTTTTATTTAGATTTTACTGATGGAATAGTCGATTGATTTGATCAAACAATGAGCAACGGCGTTACTTGTACACACACCACCTAGACACATACATATACACACACACACACACGCACACAGCTCGTTAAATTCGTAATAAAATCCGTAGACATTTTAGAAAATGTTCTCTAAGTTCTCTATATTCGCCATTATCTCCATCATTATCTCCTCATTATCTCATCATGTCCTCGTCATTTTTTAATAAAATAAATAGAAAATGAATTGCGGTACAGCCGAACCCATAACTTGTATAGCCAACACTACTCTACCAGGTCAGTCATGAAAAAACGACTTCACATCACTTCCATTTCGTGTCAACTGGAATTGAATCTAGATATCAAGATTATCTCAATTTATGTTTGAAATGGCGTTTGATGTATTTTTAATGGAAACAATTCCTGAAATCCATTTGATGGATTGAAATATTGTAAATACACGGCGATATCAATCAGTGCAAACGTACGATATGTCATTTTGTATATATATATATACATACATACTTAACTTCACGCTATATATATATATATATATATATATATATATATATATATATATATATATATAGCGTAATAATATGTGGCCATCGTGGTGCGGCGGCACGTTGTTCCATCCTCTGGTGACAACCTCATTTAGACAAAGCCTGGTGACAAGTTCCGCCTTGTCTTGGACAAAGCCTGGTAACAAGTTCCGCCTCTCGATAGGCAATGTCTTGAAAGGCGAGCGCGTAAAGGAGTGTCCTAACACTACCTCTTTTCACTTAACTAACTTGTAAGTTTGTTTATCCCTTTTTAGTTTATAATTGAGGAACTTTGTCAGTTGTTTAACTCGATATAGTTTAAAATAATAACTTTTTATACATCTCCTGTATAGTGTTAAACATATTTCTTTTAGTTCGTCGCCCATTTTCTTTGGAAATTGCATTTATTTATTAACTTTTTGTGTTATATGGCGCAACTAAACGCCGCAAACTATGTACTAACCAAACCCACAATCTGGGATCGTGGTTAATATATTATTAAAGTTAAAATGTAATTAGTACAAACCTTTAGTCAGCTTGCGGTCGTTTTGAAGATTAATAGTGGACAAAACAGAAATGAGTTTACACACATCTTAGCTGAAGCGAAACATTCGCATTTAATTATTTTAATACAAGCGGACCTTTGGTTGGGAAAATGTGAGCTTAAAATTTACATAATATATTAGTTTGTTATATGTTAACATATATAAGCACATAGCTTTCGTGGCTTCACGCTGTATCCCGCATTTAGCAAGGTAGGTAAAGGGAACCTAGTTAGAACCTAGAAGTCTAATGTTCTTTAGAGTATCAATTACTGAAGTAGAAGTATTATTTTAACGTAAAATTGGACGTCTAATCGTTATGAAGTACGGAAATTTTATATTTTTTTTATCAAAATAGACCAAGGCTGTATACCAAAGCTAAAAAAAATATTAAAAAGCTACCTTCAATCAGTTCTTTTGATGTTTTATTTCTCCATTCTTCGTGAATCGAATCGCTCTAGAGGACATAAAGCTCTATAAACATGAAAGATAGGTATGAGAGGATAGCTTTTGAAGCTTTTATTTGCAGTCATTTTTTATTCTGTCATGGTGTAGTAGCATAGTGTCTGGTTATAAAAGCGATTAATATGGATTCTAATTTCTTTCTTCACGCTGTATCCCGCATATTGCTATATGCGGGATACAGCGTAGGTGGAATCGGTGTAAAGACATTCCGTTCTCCACTTTCCGCCGTTGACTTGCGGAACTCAACGCTGAGCTTGTCTCACTAGAGTATATATATATTATATATATATATATATATATATATATATATATATATATATATATATACGATATTTGAATTATAAAAATTTGTACGTAATTTAAAAATATTCGACACTGGCGGATATTAAATTGGTATTTTGGAAGGTGACATCTGAAGCCTGAAGCTTAATGATGGAAAGCTCATTTACATATTTATTTAATACTCAAAGCTCAGTACTTTCAAGGAATTTACGTGAACATTTACGTTATGTAATGCGTCACCTGTTTTTTTAAATATCGTTATGATAAATCAGATTCTAAGCAAATTCTCGTAATATAAATTGTTTAAATTTATAGACAATTTTATTTGCTTTTACAATGGTTAAAAGCTGGTTTTCTCGCAGTATTTATTACAGAAATTTTTTAGTTATTAATCGGGAGAGCAAACTATTTTCATTTTACGATAATATGCGGCGCTAAGCTCGGCCACTCAACATGTCATGTCTTGACATGTCTTTAATTTGGGCACAGAGAGAAGACTAGATGATCTGGGCACTAGATACTCTCTGAAAAAAATATGTTAATAATGTGCGGTGTATTGTAGTCTAATGGTCCTCCACTTTACATTTAGAATATTTAAATATTATTTATATGTTATATTTGTTTTAAACTACTATGTTGCTTAGAAATAATAATCAGATTACTTTTAAACAATATGATGGGAAGGATGTTTAATTAATTCCGCCTTGTTACAATACGTTCCCAACTTTTTGGCGACATCAGGCTATGGAATGAGTCGTTAGACTTTATAAAGCTCCATTTACTTAATTAACTAAAGCTTCTACTGTATTTACACGTAGTTTCAAGTTCCCACATTCTCGCTTAGATGCCAGTTTTCATAAGATTGACTTAAAACGGTTTTATTGGATCACAGTTTATACTATACGGCTAGTACTGCTTACCTCTGGTTAGTTTCTTATGAAAATATAATTTGTCACCGAAGTTAGAGTGCGTAAGTTTTATTATAGTAAATAGAGCATTTTATTAAGTTTTAGAACATGATTTTTTTTAAATTTAATACCTAAAAAGTAAAAAAAAAGTTTCGCTTATAGTATCGCTGACTTTATGTTGTCCGTCCGTCTGTCCAGACCATTTTTCTCAGGATCTCTAAATTCATATCAAATATATATATACTACCTTGGGCTATAGTACCTTGGTACCTACAATTATGAAATTAGTACAGAACCCTCAGTTCACGATTCTGACACGCACTTGACCGATATTAAAAAAATATCCTTTAATTATAATTTTTCATTTATTTTCACACTTTATATATACATGATTTAAAAGCCCATTCATTTCTGTTTGAGGTTGACTTTTGACCTTACGATTTTTGACCTGGTTTAATTACGTCGTCTATTGCCTTTTAATAGGTCGCTTTGAAAATACCAACGGTGTGTATAGACTCATAATTTATTTAATCGTTTGAGGCCTGGAATATATGTAAATATTACATATGTAAGAATTGATTGGAAAACTTAAATATATTAATTTGGGAGGTAGGTTACAGAATGTGATTTTTTTTTTAATTTACAGCGCATCTCTTTTATTTAGCCTAAGGCGCCTACTCTCTGCTTTCTCTGCCAAATAGCGAAAAATCTATGACAGTAAAAAAAGATATAATTTCCTTTTTTTTATTATTTTTAAAGTGTTAATCCGTAATGAGGAAAGAAAAATACTGGAAGAAAATTTAAAAAAAAAAGTTTGAACCCGCACTTCATGGAAACCGTCCAAGCGCTCTGACCACTAAGCCATGCGTATGTGTTTTTACAAATTATTTAAATTGTTATATAATATCCTGCCACTACATTGTTGACATGGATTAATGACTTTAGTTTATTTCCATTTCCATTCTACGATTAGATTCGCTCAATTAGATTTAATCGCGTGTTCCGTATATTTATAAACTTGCTATAATTTTGTATAATTTCCCGATATTATCAAAAGGAATATATATTTTTTAAATGTATGAAAATTCCTTAGAACTATGACCATAAATTTATATACAAACACTTTTTGTAATATTTTATATGTACGTAGTTCTTAGTAAATTGGACTTATTACGTTATCTATGGGTTTTCGTGTGGAGCGACTGCTAGCTTTTTGTTTGAAACAAGGCACGCGAAACAAAAAATTGTACCGAGGAAATTGTGTCACAATGCTATGCAAATTGAGAATATATTCATAGAAAAGTAAACAAAAAATATATTATTTTATTGTATGCACGAAGCGGTTTCTGCCTAGATTTTGATAACATTTTAGTCCAAGAATTTTTTATTCGGCCTAATTTGGATTCTCCATATAGAGAGAAGTCATAATAGATCTTTATTGTGGTTCATTTATTTACAAAAATAAATTTAAAAGCTGAAGAGTTTCATATTATTACTAGTATATTTGTTTTTTTTTTCACCTTCACCCTGTATGCTACACATAGCAGGGTATGTAGAGGGAACCGTAGGCTCAAGGAACCTAGTACTAAGACACTCCGTTCTCCGCTTTCGAGTGGCGGAACTCAATGCCACGCATTTGCCTTGTTAACAGAGCGAAGAAAATGAAATACTTTATTCTCCCCGAGTGGGAATCGAACCCACAAACCGTCGCGTTTACAGGCAGACGCTGTCCTCTCATACTTAATTTATTCACTTAAATCACCAACACAACGAATGCTAAGAAATTTAAAAGCAACTCAGTACTAGTATATTAAAAGTTAGCTAAATTTATATTTATAAATACAAAATGGATCACATTTAAAATTGAACACAACAACCGCAGCTAGCGAACTGTAAATTGTTATGTGGTCAAGTTTTAATGTACCTTGATTTACAGATGACTGACTGCGGCTAGTGTATGCTGGTATATTTGAAATATATTGGAAAAACAAAGTTGGTATTGTCAAAATCGGTCAAGTGCGAGTTGTACTCGTTCACTGAGGCTTCCGTTACAATTAATTGTTAAATAACTGCAAATGATAACATATAAAGTTGGTTTATTTGTTGATGTTTTGTTTTATTTGTATAATAATAGTATTGATAAATAAACAGAGAGACAAAAAAAGCTAATATTTTTTTTGAAAAAAAAGAGCTAATATTTTTTTTGGTTAAAAGAAAAGCTTAAAAAAAAATCTAATATTTTTTTTCGGTTCATTTTGCACTTACATGTACATATTCTAAATATTAAAAATCGTACCGACTGTAACATAAATAGTAATTACAAGTCTTATTTACACAAAACCAACACAAAATATCACCTATTGTTATCCAGTAGCCGAACGTTACATTGAAAATATTAAAATACATACATACATATGTAAGTGTTAAATGAGAAAAGTTCAGAAAAGCTGTATTCATTCGAGCTTTCCTCTACATTTCATTGAGGTTATTACAAATTAAGCGAACAAATATATGGAAGTATAACAAAAGACCAGCGCAAGAGTAATTAAAGCTTACTGTTCATAGTAAATTATGTGTTAATGATTTCTTGACATGGTAACATTGAAAATGTTGCTATTATATTGAAAAAGAAAGCTTAATTAATATTATAATAATATTTAATATTACTAGGAAGGCAGAATATAGTGACGTATCACTATTTTTTTATTATTTCCACGCGTTTTTGGATACACTACATACAGAAAAGTCCAATTCAAAGGCAACTAAGCTTGCAAAATATATTTAAAAAAAAACTTATTTTTGTAGTAGGTTGAACAACCTAGTGTTAAGAAGCGTTTTCTGCCTAATTTTGGAGACTGCGTGTTGATTGGCGGAACTCAACGCTTTGCTGTCGCCTTGTCACTAGAGCGAGGAAGGCGAAATACATCATTCACTTCATTGGAAATCGAACCCACCATCTTGGTTAGTCAGATGCCGTTACCGTTAACTGTGCCAGCACCGTTAACTGTTCCACAAGGGAAAAAAAGCGTTTTATATATGAAAATTATTAAGTACTTTTATATTTTTTTACAAATATATTTTTTTACAAATTCATACAAAAACTGACCTTGTACAGCGAAGCATTTAGTAACAGAACAATACGTAGCGTATACTGAACAATGTAGACTCTTGACCTCACACTGGCATCTCACTTTCAACTAGAAATAGGCTCGGGTCTAACCATGGACAGTTAGGAAGACTAGAAATTCATTTCCTTTTTTATTCACCTCTTATATTACAGGTACCTTGTACCTCTTGTATTGGAGTAGGTAAAAATTCATAGAGTTCTAACAGCTCTGTTCTGTATTATGGAATTATTGTAGATTGATTATTAATTTAATCAACCAGTACAAGTTATTTTTTAATTTAAATCTTATATAAAATTTAAATAATTTTATTCAAAGTAAGAATACACGATTCAATTTTTGAACGTCAATAACATTAGCACCGGTTCACTAAAGTGAATGCCTCAGATCTGAGAAGAGCCGGCGCAAGAAACTTAGCGGAACATTTTTTTTATATAGATAATAACTCTACTGATATTCAGTCTATTCTTATTTTCTTTATATTATTTTTTATTTCCCAATATTTCTGTGCTAAATATTTCCTCTAAACATGAACGATATTAATACTACAGTAGATGATATTTTTGTTAGGAACCAATAAGCACTTAAACTTCATTTGAACACTCAATCGACAGCGTATAATCAAATTTTGAAAAGCTTTTTTCTAATATCTTAGTAAAAATATTTAAATAAATATCTTTAAAAGCTCTACTTTTAGTACAAAAACCTTATGCATTCTATGAAATATTCTCATACAAACACGTTAAGCATTCCACAAACCTGAATGCCGTATAAATATCAAAGCACTTTGCAGCAATATTGCTGGCAATACTGGGAAAAGTTTCCTCTTGGGACCGGAAGTAATAAACTGAAGAACACAACCATAATGCCTGCCGCTTCTGTACATCTGTACATATTGTGTATATATATATATATATATATATATATATATATATATATATATATATATATATATATATATATATATATATATATATATATATATATATATGAAATAATATATATATATATATATATATATATATATATATATATATATATATATATATATATATATATATATATATACAATTGAAATTAAAAAAATTCTAATATATACAGGACTGGAAGTAATAAAGGAATTTGAACACAATGCCTAGCGCTTATACATAAAAGAAACACATACTACAACATAATACTTTTTTTTTTTTTTTGCTGGGAAATGCTTTTACGCAGACCATCCCTGAGTAGGACGCTTGTGTCCTACAGAGGAATGGTACTGTGGGACTCATGGAACCCGACACTACCCACTAAAACCCAGCGGATTCCCTCTTCACCTATATGAGATGCTGCATGATCGCTTGCGCAGGCCACTACAGCACCTCGGTGGAAGGCCCACCTAACGTGGGCCACTATCGCCTTCGGGGAGCCCCAGGGTATCTTCCAGGGCGCCCGCAGCCTCGATGACTTGCGGGAAGATCTTCATGACCTTCCTGCAGTAGCTCCTCTAGGGTCAGGGAAGTTGAAGATGCGCGTACCGCCTTCTCCTACCTCCGGGTCTACGACGGCGGAGCAGATCTGCGTCCACGCTAAGCTCGCGCGCACGCTCCGCGCACATAATACTGGTTTAACTAACAAATGTACTGTTAGTTAAACCAGTATTATGGAATTTTAAATTATATATTTTAATATTTTCAATGTATACCTGTTTAATTAGAGATTTATGTACTTAAAATAGCCGATATGCCACAGAAATACCTATAACCTTTGTACTGCTTCTTGAACGATTTTTTCGCAACATTTTTGACCAAGCCTGCTACGGTCTGTACCAGACATTAAATCTTTTTAAGTACTACTTAAGTAATTAAAAATGCAATTGTACTTACATCCTACTAATAAATAATCTGTTAACTTTTATTATTTATAATATATTTAAAATAATGATTAGTGTGGAGAAAAATTTATTATATAATTCTTCAAAAACAATCTAAAAATATATTGTTTCACTTGTTCCAGGACTACTATCATGGGATTCAGGCGAGCATCAGGTCGATCTGGAGAAGGAATTGGCTACCCTCACGGCCCAGGCACCCGAGGGGGAGGAAGCCAGATACGGTGAGTAATTTAATTTATATAGATGATTTTTTATATACTTATAAAATTAATACACTTTTTGTATAGGTGAGAAAACTAGGAAGGTTGCCCCTTGGATTTGAACTAATAACTAACGCGCTTTTCTTTGACCATGGGCTACTAAGATTTCAATTATATTAATTTACTTATTTTCATTCAAACCCAAGACTACTTGTTGAAAGTTAAAATAAATAGCTTCACGCTGTATCCCGTATATAGCAGAGTAGGCAGAGGGAATCTAGCGTCCCCACGAACCTCCCAATTTTTAATACATCGCGGGGGCGGAACCTACCGCCGCACTTTGTCTTTTTACCACAGCGATAAAATTAAAATAATCCAGTTCTTCGACTGGGAATCGAACCCAGAACCGTACTGCTTACAGCTTTATTAAGAAGAAGCTTTGCCGCCGGGCCATACGGCTTTTTTATATTGACTTAATCATTCATTTCTCTTACAATCAAATATGTATAATCAAGTTCTCGGTGTCAGATAAAGGTTACTTGGCAATATTTCAAGTAAATCACGCACACAACTTTCGGTGGGATTTACGTTTGTTTTAGCGAAATGAAAAAACTTTTAGAATAATTCATGTCTAATAAGGTTTTCATATATCACGGATAAATAAGGAATGTACGAAATAAGGATAGTCATTTGGACTCAGTTTTTATGGACTCGATTAAGAATTGAAGCTAAAAGTTGATATATTATAATAAATATAAAAAATATATAAATATATATAACATATCTAGACATTTGTTGACACTCTTGTATAATAAGCTACACAACATGCAATAATGTCGTGAAAATTACATGGAAGGTGTGGAAGGCCTCGTCCACTACCATTTTTTTTGACCTCTTCATACAAACCCTCCGGGTCCTCATGGTTGTTACCGGAGCTTCCTCTAGTACCTTCAACACTATGTTCTCGAATGTCAACCGAACTCTAGAGAGGTAGGGGACCTCTCTTACCATTCACATTTTGATACCACTGGCAGTTCTTATTTATACCACAATGTCAATATAATAAAGTTATAAGGACATATGACATTATGATACCGAGTGTAGATACTTTTCTTTTTGCTTATATTTTATTAAAAGGGTTATTCAGGTATAACCCATAAATAACCAATTGATAACGGATCCAATACTAAAGAGAATGATATATAAGCTTTCGATAATACTCCTTGGAAGTGGAAGTGGATATTGAAGTACAAAAATATTTTACATATTATAATAATAAACAGTCGCAGTCAGTGGGTTCGATTCCCACTCGGGGAACAAAACAAAGTGCAGCGTTGAATTTCGCCACTCGACACTCAGCCTACCTTGCCATATAAGATATATAATAAAAGCCTTTATCTTGTCACTTAGATGTGAAGTTAAAGTTTTCTTAATATAGAATTTTACTGTTTTTCTATAAACAAATATTTATTTGAATTCCAACTTTCTATTGCAGCCATGAATCTAGTAAAGAGCTGATATGTAGTTACTTAAAATAGGTTCTCTATGTTATTAGAATATATTAAATAACAATGTCTATATGAGAAATAAAAAAAAATTGAACAAAGCCCCATTTTTTCTTTTTTCTTAAATTAAATTTTTAGTAAAATCTGTGTTTAAAGTACTAGTCTTTACCTGTGGCTTCGCCTGCGTCGCCAAATGCTAATGGAAAAGACTTTAGTATCGTACATGATACATTCTAAGTACAAGAGCTAAATCCGATCGCAGGTCTAGTATATTTTTTATTCAGTGTAGAATCGATTACAGTGAAGTAATATAGCCTATAGCCTCCCACAAATGGACTATCCTATACAAAAATATTTTTTAATCGAACCAGTTCTTAAGTGCTGTCCTAAACTCTTTGCTTTTTAATATTACTTAGATATAGATACAAAATATATTGATTCGTTCTAATACTTGCCCAAAGCTTTCAAAGACCATTCAATCTTTTAAACAGTTATTGGTATCCATCAAACGTGTGAGCAATTTCATTAATTTGCAGTTCCATAACATTTTGGCCGTATTCCAACAGAACTGGGGAATTCATGCGCTATCTCACAATTTCTAGATGAATGACTTTCCCAAACATAGCTTTATTTAACCGGTTAAATTATAGCACCAATATATATTGAGGCCATCGTGTTGTTATACAGACGTTGATCTGGTGGTCGTGGGTTCGATTCTTACTTTAAAAAAATAAATGATAATTTTCATTTGCCTGAAGCAGCTTGCCTGCCGAAGAACCTGCTAATATTTTTAAAATATTTACTCACGGCACAAATGAGTTAATATATACTATGATTATCTAGACAACATATATACACATATAGATATAATATGTCTATTTTATGTACGTAAATACTTGGAAGCTTCACTAACTGCTTGCTTCGCCCCCCTCACTGTAATGATCCAAAGAAAAGCTCTTCAAAGCAACGCTGTGTTACTTTATTTAAGAAAAAAAAACTTAACGCTACTATTATAGTAAAAAGTTACTCATAAAATACCTTAACGTAATAGAAATATAAAGATTTTTGAGACTTTTTTGACTATTTTGATTTTTCCTATCTACAGTTAGGAGAAACCTGTATTAATGAGCAAAATATACATACATAAAAAGCTTCATTATTCCTAGATAAAAAGCTCTAAAATATAAATCAAAATGAACGTTATGCAAATCTACATTTCACTTCTAGTTTTGGAAAATAGTAAAAATGTACACGAAAATACACTGTCGAGCTTCACCGAGACACTTTCGTGTAACTCTAGTTAATAAAAAAACTCTAAAAAATTTTTTGTCTCTATAGGAAAAAATGGGAAAAACGTTCATAACTCATACGAGCATGAAATTTAAATGACGGAGGGAGCTTTTGACTTGCTCGTTTTGTTACGGCGTAGGTTTTTGGTCGTTAGATTTTTTTATTTTTATTCTGAGGTGGGTACAGATAGTTCAGTGTCAATTTCGTTCTCTGCTTTCTGCCCGAACATGGACTAGTGGAATGCGTAGCGTGCAGGGTAGGCAGAGGAATCCTAGTGTTAAGACATACCGTTTTATATATTTCGATCAATTGTCGAGATATTTGCGAGTTCCGTCGCACTTAACGCCGCTCGCAAGAACAGAGATGTAGTGATAAATCACTGCTCACTTTATATACGAGAAATAGAGTGTTTTTAATCTATTTACTAGCGTGACCTGATTCCGTATTCAAACCCACAGTATTTTGTAATGTGATAGAAACTTTTGCTTCATAAAATAAAATAAAGATAAGACAAAAGAAGCTTATTTCTTGAAAAGTGCTATCTTTATTACTTTCATTGTTTAGCTTCTCATTTTAACCAACTTTGTAAGTAGGAGGTTATATTTTCGACTCAATGCCTTTTGTATGTATGTTACGCAATTACTTTGCTCATGCATGAATGGATTTTGATGTTTTTTTTTATATCGTCATAGTTATGTATGGTACAGTTCGCTTTTCTATTATGAAAATATGAAAAATAATTATTTTTTTTTGATATAAAATGGTTGAGATTAATTTTAACATCCACGAGATTAACATAAATTACCGCCATTTACATAGTTGTAGCTCTAATATAATATTAAAAAAAAAAACAAGAATCGTCTTAAAAATCATATATAGCTAGTAGCTATAAATATAAATTAAACCAAGAACTAAAAAGATGATAATTATATTTGAGATAGTATTTTATACATTTATACTTAAAAATAAATTCCACAAATAGCCTTATGTCTTGTCAAATGATTTTATTCGTTGCAATAATCTTTGGGTAGCTGAAAATTAATTGATAAAAATCTCCCTACAGAGATGCTAACAAAATAAATAAATTGTAATATATATATATATATATATATATATATATATATATATATATATATATATATATATATATATATATATATATATTTTTAGCAGCGGGAACTCTTATAGGAGATATTTAGAAATTTCTACGGGATTGGAAAAACACGGGATAATAGAATTCCACGCAAACGATGTCACGGGCTATAACTAGTATCTCTTATAAATGTTGAAAATTGAGCAAAAGGCGCTTGCGGAGCACAAGGCGCTAAGTCAATAATTCAAGTTATCGACATTCAATTCATTGTCTGTTTCCAAGAGCCCTTAATACGATACTATGACTTTGTATAGACGCGAATGAGCTTAGATTATCTGAACGCGGTGTAAAGTAGCTTTCCGTTTTACGTTGAAATGTTTATTGTTCTGGAAGTTATGCGCCAAGAGCACAATTGTGGAGTGCTTTTATTTTTTTTTACATATCGTTGCTAGGTGATTAAAATAAACCTTTTTCCCGTATATAACAGAGTAGACTGTGGGAACACTTAGAGTACACTCCGTTTGTGACAAATTGTAAGAAGTCTTTGTCTTCTTTTAAGCAATTTCGTGCTCGTTTATAGGGAATTAAATTAATTTGTCTATCATTACGTTTAATCTATACTTATCTTACTTAAAGCTGAAGAGCTTTTTAGTTGAACGTTCTAATCTCTAAAAGTACTATATTGAATTGAGAATTCTGTTTGTGTTGGATAGCCTACTTACAGAGAAAAGCTATATATAGGCTATACTAATTACTATCTATGATAATCTTTTCGAAACAGCCCACCGTACCACTTCCATTTGGTGACGACGGGGAGAAGCTGCATTTAAAAAAAGTAATAATTATAAACTAATATCTAAATTAATTTTCATATTTCAAGATGAAAACACTCGCTCTGGTGTAGAAAATACTGGTACTATGATAAGAAAGCTACGGACCGAGCTTTACAAAGGCGACTCTTAAGAAAAACAGATTAAACTTTAACAAGCTTTGCTAAGCTCGTCGTCTTCTAAAGACGGAATATGAAATAGATTAAATTATTACGTGTACAGTATAAAAGATAATCCTTATAAAAGAGCCGGGGTTAAAATATGTTTTGAAAAAGTCCAAAGATTTTGTCTGTGATTTATTATGGTTGGTCTGTAGGTGTGATTTCGACTCGCTTGAGTTCTTTCAAAAGAATTACGCGTTAATTTTGACATTTATGGTGCAAATTTTCTAATAGAGATTTTTTCGTTTAATTTTAGAGAAGATTTTTGTTTGTAGAAGCAAATGTTCTTTATTCTCATTCAGAGAAATAACTATATATAGCTTAGGATATAGCTTCACGCTGTATCCCGCACATAGCAGGGTAGGCAGAGGGAACCGTAGCATCAAGGAACCTAGTGTTAAGACACTCCGTTCCCCGCTTTCCGCCATTCGAGGAGGGAGTGGCGGAACTTGCACCAGGCTTTGTCTTGTTAACAAAGGAAGGAAAATAAAAATAATTAATTTCGACTCAATCGAACAACATAGTGTCTTAACACTAGATTCTCTGAATCCTTTCACCTTCGACCGATTTCGTTAGACAAAGCTCAACGTTGGATTATCTCGTTTCGTAACAGAGCGGCTTGTCATCAAATTTTCTCTAACTCTAACCTCATAATATGAAGAAGAATTAAGATAAAAATATACTTTAGCTCGTTAACATAAACTAAATTATCACCAACGTGTCATATATTACAGAAAAGAACCATAATTTCATCTTAAAACAACCATTACGCGAGATAATATTGGGGAAAATACGTATTTCTAAAATTCTGCTCAGCTGACTGTGATAGAGATAAACGATTCCATTTCGGGCGTGGCGAAGTGCCATTAGTTCTGTTAACACGACAAGTTCAAGGGCGTCGTGTCGGGGCTTCAATTTTGTGTTATATAAAGCTTTTCTTATAAGGGTTCGACCTTTAAGCGTGTAAATCTTTGCTGGTAGCAAAATTAAGTTGTTTGATATGGATTATGTTTAAGTGCCATCATGGAGAGAAACAGAGAATGACTGTAAAGGAGATAGGTGTGGGTTCGCTATTTATGCTTTAAGAGTAACTTATATGACCATAATATATCTGATACATAATCACAAAAGGAGGATTTATTTTGCCTCACTTTCCGCCTTTTCCATGTTGAGTGACGGAACTCAACGCCGCGCTTTGCCTTCTTGTCAGTGCGAGGAAAGTATACATACTGAAAACGTAGTGTCTTCACACTAAGCCTAACCTACTCTAGTATAACGGGATACAGCGTGAAAGTTTATTATTTTTAATCACTTATTTCTTCGATTTCAATTTTTCAAATCAGACTATAATAGAACACCTTGTTACAGGCGAAAGATTGATCCAGTATGCTTCAGAGAATCTCGTGACAGAAATCCTGATCCACCCTCAGATGAACACGCTGATGCAATGTATGAGGAACTTGCTCAGCTCGTTCACAAGGCACAGACACCTTGTGCACGCCGGATACACATTCGCCGGAAACGGCTCATGGATTATGCAAGTGAGTGAAATTATCGTAATTAAAATATATATATATATATATATATATATATATATATATATATATATATATATATATATATATATATATATATATATATATATATATATATATATTTTTTTTTTTTTTTTTGAAAAGCTTAAATTTGAAATGCTTACAACGGTATCCAACAATTGCAAGTTCGGGTCTAGCTACGTTAAATTTTTACAAGTTTTTAAATATTATTCTTTACATATGTAAATAATATTTAAAAAATATATTAAACGTCATACATATTCTATACTCACAAGATGATTATGTATTAATTTATTTATTTCTTTGGTTATCATACTCATACCGGCTCAAATACTATTTTTAACAACAAAAACATAAACTAAAAATATAAACTGAACTACAAGTTAAATTTCCTACAATTTCAATTTCCAATACATATACATAGTGCATTTTTTGCTGACGCTACGCGAACACGTCGCGAGCGCTTAATTTCCGCTTCACTTGAACACGACATTAACAGATTGATATTAAATGACATTGATTTGTCCGGGAAATGCTCTTTGACGTGCATTTACCGTGCTACATTTTCTCGCGATACTATTATAGTTTTAAATCCCGTAATACTCGTAATTTGAAGATATTTTTAAGTTTCACTCTGCAAAGTAGACAGAGGGTGGACATAGTGATTAGATACTATGTATGTTCCTTCGTTTCCGTTCCATTTTTGAAATATTACGTATTGGGTGGTGGAACTCAACGCCGCGCCTTTTCCAGTTACCAGAACGAAGATATATATATATATATATATATATATATATAGAAGATAAATAAATATCCATCAAAATGGGAATCGAACCAAGAACCGTCGGGCTTACAGTCGGATTTTGCCGCTGCATCATGACAGTCTCTTTAATATGATATAATGGCTCTAATATCCAATTTTCGTTTACTATAGAGACAGCATAGTGTCTGATGTAACGGGCTTTGTCTAACCAAAACGTACAACAAACTGTCATATAAATATAGATAATACGTGAAGTGACATGTTGACTTTTTTTAGTTAGCTAAGAAGGTTGCCAACGAATGATCCATCGAAAATGGAATATTTTACTCTGGCAACACATAGCGCGGCGTTGGTTACCGCCACTAAGCGTGCATGTCTCTAATTCAGGCGCAAAGCATAGAACGGAGTGTCTTGACACTAGGCTATCTTTGTCTATCCTGCTATACCTATGCGGGAGAAATCGAAATATTGTGGAATATTTTTACATATATTTAAAATAACGAACGGAAAATTTCAAAAAAGTTACAAGATGTTACGGTATTTATTATTCTGGACAGCTCTCTCGGGACTCTAAAATTCATCCTAATAATATAACCTTTAAGGATTATTTACATTTTTCCTCTGCCCTTGGTCCCTTATCTAACATAATGTTATTTGGTATCATAAAAAAAAAGCTATATTTAGCGCTTTTTTACGCACAACTGGATAAGTAGAGGGAGTTTAGTGTCACAACAGAGTGTCTTCTGTTCCTTCTTTTTTTTTTTCTTATTCTGTGCTTTTTTGGGGGATTTTTGAGACACTTACGAGTTTAAATTTACATATATGTTTGAATTATTCCGATATTATAAATAGAAACCAATACCATCTGGTGTACAGTCAAATGCTATCGCACTGTGCCATGACAGTCTCTATACATATATTTGTATTTATTTTGTTTAAATAAATGGAAACTTTCAAATGTAATTTATTTATTATTCCGAATTTACATAAAATATAATAAAGTAAAATTACAATTGATTAATTTAAATTCATCTCAAAGTTAACGGCCATTCTAATATTATATAAATATTTTATATAATTATTTATTAATTAATTAGTACCCTGAATATAGCAATGTAGAAAGACAGAACCCAGTGTTGAGACACTCCGTTACTTACCGTCCGCTTTTCATGACTTAGCTATGTTGAGTGACGGAACTCATCGTTACCAGCGCGAGGTAAATGAAAAAAAAAACATTCTATCTTCAAGGGAATCGAACCCACGACCGTCGCACTTTACGATAGACACTATGCCGACTGTGCTACGATGACCCCATCTTATATTGTAACAATACAACGTACAAGAATTTCACTCGATTAGTAAAGTCATCCAAAATTTTCCCGAATGTGCAAATAATGTCTGAGGCAAAATATTTCCAGCTACAATAGTCACCTCTATATTCTCACAAATGACAAAAAAAATATTCTCATTCCAAGATTTCATTTACATTTATGATACAAACATTACAAAAAAAGCTTTTAGATTCCTGACGTTTATTTCTATATGTTATATTAAGGCTAGACGGAGAGAAAATAGTAATATAAATAATATTTACATAGAAAAATGAGTATAGAGATTAACTCGCAATATATATACAATTAGTAGAAAGAAAGAGCAGAATGTTTTAATACTGGGTTGTATACTCTTTTAGTAAGTCGAGCCCGGCGTTGGTTTCCGCCACTTAACACACAATTTGGTCAGAAAGCGTCATTATACGCTTTACCCTCTCTCTCTTTATATATATATATATATATATATATATATATATATATATATATATATATATATATATATATATATATATTATATATATATATATATATATATATATATATATATATATATATATATATATATATATATATATATATATATATCCTTGCTATACAGCAAAAAATAAGCGTTTTTATTATTGTTTCATACTAAGAATGGCGAAATATTTTGAAACAATGTATACAAATTTAAACGAACGCATTTGAACCTGTATTGAAGTAATTGTTATTTATCATACATACATACATATATGCATAGCTTAACGCTTTATCCCTAGCGGGGTAGCCAGAGACGACGGGGTCATAAACACTGCGGTCCCCGAATACATCTTTGGCCCCGCCCACTGTGTGTCTCCTCTTCGTAGATGAATACATCTCTTCATACTGTTTACGTGACCTTCCTCCAATATCTTCGACCTTGTGTTTTCGAAGGTCAACCGAGGTCTCCCCTTACCTCTCTGACCATTCACTTTTCATATATCTTTGTTACTATTGTTTCATCACTCATTCGCTCGACGTGCCCAAGCCTCTTGAGCGCGTTCTTCTTCATTATCACCTCTTCTGGCATTGTTGTTTACAATAAAATAAGAATAACTAACTATGAAATTTCTTCCACAGGATGGGACATTCTCCCTCGCGGACTTTACTGATGCTTACCAAGAGAACGAAGTGCAGCGTGTCATTCGCGCTTACGAGAATTCGATTTCCATTGACATTCATTGCTCGACCGGCGGCGGGGAATGGCAGAAGCTGCCCGACATGCCGTTCGTAAAACATTGCAAGATAAGGATTAACCCCACGGACATACTCGACTCTGGCTCTAAAGCCATCAAGGATTTTATTAGTAAGTATTTTTGATTATATGAATATTATATTAAGCTTTTGTATAAAATATAGTGTATGCTTGAAAAGAAAATAATTAATAAATATGAAGATGACAGAGGGAAGTATTAAGCAAAGTGACGATTAACAAAATGTAATATAGCCTAATATAGCCTATAGGCTCTAGGGACGAAGACTATAACCTTCCTTGAATAATGAACTATATAAAAAAAATATTTATTCTGTTCCAACTCGTAATTCTTGAGATTAGCGCGTAACCAAATAGGCCTACCGAAAAACGATATATTTTCACTTCCAATAAATAAATTTCCATATGATATATGTAATATATCAAAATAGTATATATCATACATCATCTGAGTCTATTGAATTAAAATCAACGTTATTTAATTATGAACTAAACTGAACGAACACGTTTTATTAGATTTGGTCGTACGTAAGCAAAAACAGACAGAAGTGCTTCGATAGTGGAATTTATCGTCGCTTTTGATGTCCTGAAATAGTTGACTCTCGTAGCTGGATTTAGATCATGAATAAAATATATCAAGCAATTGTATGCCATATAAGTTATATATATATATATATATATATATATATATATATATATATATATATATATATATATATATATATATATATATATATATATATATATATATATATATATATAAAATGAATGGTGGTCTCATCAGAATGTTTAAAGACTCTCAAATCGCAAAGTAAATTCAAAATAAAGCCTATAACATCCAACTAAGCCGGCAGAATTACAAGCTCCAAAGTGAAACAAACATTTCAACCTTAGATTTCCATTCCAAGCGCTCAATCAAAGCACTGAATTCTAGTCTGAAGCCGCCCATAATTTCCACCCATTGTTCGTCTCTTTACATATGAATGTAGCAATTTACTTTGAAGCAACTGTTTGCAAATGTTCCAATATACAGTAATGATGCCATTTCTACATCTATATACTTTTTTTTCTCAAAAATAGAGAGAATTTAGTGCTAAGACACTCCGTTTTCCACCTACCGTCCATTTTACCTCTAGACCAAGTTATAGATAATATTCTCTTATGAATCTCTATATGACATATCGAAATTTGGAAATCGAACCCGTACCCGTCACGTGTAGCCATACTGCGTCATAAGGATGCTTTCCTAACTTCAGCTACTATTCGTACAAATATTCTTATATACACTAATGAGACTTGTGAGCTTCTACAATTTCCATAGTTGAAAACAGGAACTGTAACTCAAAGACGAAATGCTTGGTTTGTTACTCGGTTGTTAGAGAGCCAAGTTATATAACAAGCATGATGATAGTAACGGTTCGCTTTAGGTCATATTTGTTGAATACGATTATTGGGTAAGGGGTCGTGGGTTCAGTCCGCTTATTGCATAGTGAAATATATATGGAAGGCGCGGTGTTTCAAGGTGACACAGCAACTGGAAAGAAAACAATGCTAGAATTTTTTTGTTTTTTTTATCGAGAACGACATTTAAGAAAAACAGTTTTAAATGTACCAAATTTAAATATTCAATATTTTTATATATTTTAAGAATATGGTTATATTTTGTTAAAACAAAGATGCGTACAAAAATTTTCAACGTTTTTCTATTTTATATAGCTTATATTATTATTTAATATGGCTTATATGGCGACGAGCGCTTGGACGGTTTCAGATAGCCGCAGGTTTGAATCCGGCTATATTCAAAGATTCTTCATATGTGTATAACATTATAAGAAAGTAAAAAATTTTACATATTTCTACAATTTTTATTGTATTTTGTGTGAAAATATTTAAAATTTCATACCACGAGTATTTATTTTATAAGTAAGATAAAATTCACGTTCGAAGTAAAAAAATATATAAATACATTTAAATTAAACAATGAAACAAAGCTTTTTGTTCCACAAAAGAATCGTATAAAATATGGAAAAATTGTAAAGAAATTATATACCATATAAAATTAAATATTGTTGAAATACACACGAGGTGGCTCGGCTCGTGCGATAAAAATATTAAAACGTATAATCCGTTATTTTTAAAAAACCACCTGTTGAGCTTCTCACCGGTTTTTCTGAGCTGAATTGACTTTCTGGATTACTGTAGCTTTTTTAAATCAAATAAACTCTTAATATATATTTTTTAAATATATAATTTTAATTTATATATAAAATTTAAAAGAAGCCCAAGTCACAGTGATTTAGTGTCCGTCTGTCTGTAAATATGATAGTAGTTCGGGTTCGTACGGGAACTTATATAACAATAACTTCTCCATATATATATTAAAGTTCCGAAAAATAGTGTACAAAAAGCTCTTTGCAAATCCATTTTAATGATACTGTTACAAACATGTATACTTAGCAAAACAAATTCTAAAGCTTAGAGCTTTTAATTAAATGTCTAATTTTTCTTAGCCAATGGTGTGGAGATATAAATTAAAAGCTTATATTTAAATGAAAATGATGAGGATTACTTACATACATTAGTCTTCCTCTGTTAATTAAAATTTAAAAAAAATCTGAACTTGTTAACTTCTTAATTTTAGAATTGTATAGTCATCAAAGCTATAACTGCCAAGTATAACTGCCAAGTTTCATTATAAAATAATTATTCTATACGGGTCCAATTAATTTTTTTCTATTTAATTTCATAGGAATCGACAAGTTTTAAAAATATACGTTATCTGTGCTGTACGAGTATATAATAATACAACAAAAGCTTTAAAATAAATAAAAAGCTAGCTAGCTGGCTGAGGGAACCCAGTGTTCTAGTAAATACACTAAGTTTCCAGCTTTCCGTCGTCTTGTTACCAGAGGGAGGAATCGAACCCACGACAGCTTGTATCTCGTAAGCTCTCTTACATATTATATATGCACTGTACACAGTATTCAACCATAAATTATTAACAAGCTGTATAATACATTTTCATACAATAAGAAACTTCTCACAAACTATTCTATTGTGTGTGACGTCACTTACATACTCGTACGTGAAATTACGAATTCCGCTAATTTGTCGAGCTTCGAGCAAGTTGGTCTGCGCCTGAAGCGACACAGCACAAGTCATAAGCGGTAGCGGATCTTGGAATTACTTTCGGGAACTTTTTTTCTCTCATTATAAAAATGATTTCGATTATTCAAAAAATACATTTTAGCTTATTATATAATATATCTTATAAAAGATGATAAAAATGTGTCAACCTTCTGTATTGAAAAGAAATTAATACCATTTTAAAAATAACATTTCGAATAATGTTTTTTTTTTTAATTTTTAGGCAAGGAGTCTAAAAAAGGAGATATATATATTTTTTTATAATTAAAATAAACTGTCCGCTTGTAACTTGAGCTGTAGAAAATTTCACGAGTGCTTTCCACGCTGAGCGTAACTTTTGCTTGAATAATGGAAATTCTCCATAGTTGTAATATACTCTAATTGGCATATTAAATTGACTTAAGATCAATTTTATAAGTTTTAATTAAGTTAAGTTTCGTTCGCCATTTTGCTAAAAAATATATTTGAAATTTACAAAGCTTAACAGTATAATACAGTATCTTTTTATTCTGTATATGTATATGAATACTCTCCGTTCTCTGGGTTCCACCATAAAACAAGACATTCAAGCTGACTTGCGGAGCTCAACGCCTTTTAAAAGCCGCTTAATTAGTACGAGGAATGCAAATACTTTCCATTCATTAGGAACAACCATAAACCCACAACCACCGCTCAACAAACCCAATATGGCCGACATTTTTCATCTTCTTACATAATATATTTAAATCTTAAAAATCCTACGACATAATTATATTTTAGAAAAACTAAAACTAAAATTAAATACCTAAATAATATGTTACAAAATCTATTTTCTGGTAAAACGATTCTAAGCGTTCGTTCAGTGTTCACTTGTTCGGAAAGACTTGTATGCCATTAGAGTTGAGGGAGGGCAGTTACGGTTTTGTTAGTTCTAGTAGATTTACTTTCTTTTGTTTTTGGCATATATATATAATATATATATATATATATATATATATATATATATATATATATATATATATATATATATATATATATATATATATATATATATATATATATATATATATATATATATATATATATACCTCTATTTCCTCCTGGAAACATCAAAAGTTCACTAACAAATTTACTCGTACTAATTGAGGACTAGACCTACATATGTAGGACACACAAACTAAGTTACACCTGCACCTCCAGCACACGCTAGTGACCCAAATTGTTTTGCGAGGCCATTAGCCCGACCTATCCTAGACAATTTAATAAGTGACTAAAGCTAGCAACACTTCCGCCCTAATTGGTTTGATGGAATTTTACGGCTGCGATGTAATTAAGCCTAGTAGGTGATGTGAATTAGATTTTTATTCAAAAATGGGTGGGAACGTAGGAATAGGGGTGTACCTATCATATGATTCTAGGAAGGGCGCCCCAATTTTTGGTGGGATAATTTCGCGGAGATATAAAAAAAATTATAGATGTCATCTGTAACCCACTTGGGGCCAGACGAAGGGTCTGGGAAATGTTTCTAGTTACGCTCATGCTTAGTTGAAGATCATTCTCCCCTAGGAACGGATGGAAGGCCCTAAAAGACTCCGGTCCAAATATTAATAAAATTCAATTAATTAATAAACCTGAGTGAAAAAAAGCATATCATTTCATGGATGTATTTAGTATCGCATCGCTTTCTTGCAGCGAGGCTCGGAGTGCTTGGGACTTGCAACTCAACTGTAGGTTTAAGAGGCCCCTTTGAAATACTCTATTAACGAACACCTCCGCTGTCCGACCACCTCTCTTTCTCTTTACCTAGCCATATAAACAAGTATCTACAATGTTGTATTTCTTTCTATGGAATTACTGAAACATTAAAAAAATATATCATTCATACGACATTTAAACAATATTTCCATCTTATTTGAATTAAAACAGAAAAGAAATATAGCCGAGAACAATAACTTTGTCTCGCCAGCGGCAAGCGCTAATGAATCCCAGAGGAAAACTTTTAAACGAACATTTACAAAGCACTCTTCTGAACATAAAAATTGTACGACTAAATGCCTACTTATTGTGGAATAATGCTTATCGTGTTTTAGACTTTAGCGCGAGTTAATTTAATGGCGGAAACGTTTTTAAAACGTTGAATTTTTTTTAATTGATTTGATTGGTGTTTGTTGTGAGCCCAATTAGCAGTTATGAAATGGTACGTAAGTAGAGTACCTAAGTTGACTTTGGTTTCTTTTTTTTTCTTAAAATTTTTGGACTCAGGATATGTACCATTTAATATATTGACAGTTGCGTCTCAATATATCCTCGAAAATGTTTTATATGTAAAAAAATATTATTGATTGTACTAAATTTGGCGATGTACACAATATTAATACTAGAAATAGGTTGAAACTTACCGCGCATGTAACTCGATTGCACCGAGTCCGCAATTCGTTCATGGGACAGTGTGTACGCTTTTACAATAGGATCCCAGAAAACGTCCGAGAATGTTCTATTCACAATTAAAAAAAATAGTGAAACGACGTTTGTGTGTTAAAGGTTAACCTAATTAATGATTTTGTAAATGATAACACACCTTGATAATGAAATGCTCGCTCCAGTCTATCTCAAGAGTATCATTGTCAACAATGAATTGTATAATTGTAAATGACTATATAAGAAAAAAAAATGTCTCGCTGAGTTTCTTGCGACGGTTCTTCTTTAGTGAACCGTTGGTAATGCATTTGACGTTCAAAAAATGAATCTTGTATTCTTACTTTGAATAAAATAATTTAATTTGAATTTGAATTTAAAAATGTTCACATTTACTAAAAAATTGTTGGACTAAATTTGACGATATATTTTTTACATGCATTCAGTATTTGATAATATTTTTTGGCGTGCCTTCGTGTTCCATAAAACGTGAACTGGCAATATGATTTACGATCAATTGGCAGGGTCAAAACTCTAAACGAGCAGCAACTAAAGAGCAAACCAGAACAGAATATGTTATCTCGTAAATCTTTAAAACGAAAATGAAAAACAAAATATTATATAATATTTTATGTACCTTATCCGAATCTTATTTAATATTTTAGACTAATCATCCAATTTATTCAAACTAACCCATTAATTTCTTTACAGCATACATAGACCCATACATCGTGCCAGCCAGCTTAGAGCAGCTGCTGGTGTCAAGCGACGTGGTTGGCAACATTCGCTTCAGCCACCCCACTCTGTACGTGTTCCCTGGCGGCCAGGGAGATGCTGCTCTGTTTGGCATCAACGGATTTAACATGCTAGGTGATTACTTAAATATTTATTCTACTTCAGGATTACTATAGAAGAACGTATAGGTTATTTAGCTAATGCGACAAGGTGGAACCAAGTAGTATAGATTAAAGTCCTGCTACATTCTCTTAAAATAGTTAGAAATTTTATTAACAAAAAATCTAAAATGCCATACCAACAATGAAAACATTAACAGTTGTTTTAGATCTCGCACCTCTCAATTGCAGATTGTAAAAAAATAACCTGTAAATAAATATTTCATCCAGCGATCGCTATTCAAATATCAAATGTACGATTTAACAGTATATATCAAAAAAAATCTTAACACAATGCTGTAAAAAAATCCCCAAAGACCTAAAATGACAAAAAGTAATTTAGCGTCTTGAAAAAGAATGGCTTGAACTAATATTCTTCTTGGCATAATTCCAACACTTGCCAAGGTCGGCGTCCGCCGGGAGCTGGTGATTTAAGAATTTTAAGAATTCTATTGTAATTTTAACCTACTTTTATGGAAATGGGAAGTCTTTTCGCTATAATTGGCACTAATTTGGACGAAATATGCCTTCAGAAGCTAATTGTATGAACTTCGTTGCAGGTGTAAACAGAAAGGAAAGCCAAATTAAGTTCTTTGCCTGCTTAAATTTTATGATTCAAATTAAAAAAAATAGTTATGATAATGATACTTCATATAGTAAAGCTTTTAAACATAATTAGGAGTACAGTAAAAAAGAAGTCGTCGTGGCGCAGCAGCACAGCATCTGACTGTAAATGCAATAGATGTGGATTCGATTCCCAGACATATCTTTACCCTGTTAATAAGACAATAAACTGCAGCATTGAGTTCTGTGTGTCTCGAGATTTGGATGAAAAACTAGGAACGAAATATCCATATGTTCACAAGAATTACAAAGTGAGCTATCAAACCTAGCGTGCTTTTCGATTTCATATGTTAGGAATATAGCTAACTAATTAAAATTATTTTATTTAAAAAAATTATACAAATTTATACATGAATGTCAATTAGTTATGAATTCTTTCACTTACATGATGAAATAGAAAGGAAAAGCTCGCGTTGGTTTTTTTTCTCTCCAGCATAGAAATGCCTGGGGAACCATAAATAAAATATATTAACTGTAAGCCTGATGGTTGTGGATTCGATTACCGCTCGGGGTAATGAATTTACATTTCACCGCTCTAGTATGACAGGGAAATAAACCGTGACACCAACAATTTTTATAACTGTATAGACAATAATAAGAAAATACATCTTAGTCAGTGTTAAAATTTGAAATAAGCCCAAAAAAGCTGAATTCGGCTACTTGGCGTCGAGCCAGCAAAAATAACATAAAGTAAAACCTACATCGATTACCTGAAGTGACGCACGTTTGCTTTAAGCTTGGATTCTAGTAGTTTTCAAAATAAAAAGCTTTTCCTCATACATTTGTATCCAATAAAAGATTCAATCAAATTAAATTAAAGTACGAATTGAACGTAATTCAAGAACTGTCAATGTGTATATTATTATGATTATCTGAACAGCTTGAGCATATAAATTTTATATCGATTTTTCAAAATACAATTTAAATATTAAAATCCTTACTTATCAACGTTTCGTAAAGACTATGGCTTACTCACAGCTTCACCCCGAATGGAAAAAATTAAAAGCTGCTGATATTCTCGTATACGCGGTAAATCGAACCGCAGTTATATAAGGTTACATCGAATCGATTCACTATATTATATAAATTATAGCTTTCCTCAAAAATGGACTTACCAACGCAAAAAAAGCGAGTAGCTGCTATGATAAGCTCGTTGAACCAAACAAACGCTTTACTTACATTGACAAAATTAGTATAGATACCCATTATATACTAAAACGGAGATCACAATACGAGTTTGTCTAGTGAAATTAAAAAAAAATGGTTACAAACGAGAATTGAAACCAAAAGTATAACAAAAACATGTGGTATTATTATACAGTCGTTCGTGTAAAGATTTACAGTTAAATTAGTTGAGTATTTCAATAAAAAAACCAATCTACCTTTTCGTAATATATTAAAAAAGTATTTCACAAACTCGGCCAGACAGAAAAACGATGAATTATCACAGTAATATCTGGAGTTAGTCTCGACTATTAGTCGCTAGCATTGTTCGAGCACAACCCTTTAGATAGTTACGTCGCAATTGTCTTTTTATTCACATTTGGCTGACAGCCAGCGCAACTTGTGCTTATGTTGGGCGTTTAAAAATGTATCTAAAGTCATTTTTTATAGTTTTTAACTTTAGATTATTAATTCAGCTAATATTTTTAATTTTACTCTGTTTATTTGAAACTCGTTAAACGTATGGTATCGTGAAACGGAACGTAACGCTGCAATTTATTTTATATTGAGGATACTAATTTCGAAATACGAACAAATTTTTTTTCGATATCATAAATAAAATACTGTACATGTTTTGTGCGTTCTCAAATATATTTAGTAAGGCACGCTCTACTTTCGCCGTTATGGCGTCGATTATATTTTATTATTTATTTACACTAGCCTCAATTTATATAAGTAAGTAAATAAATTATTCACTTCTTACCTTAAAAAGTATTTATTTTACTTTCAAATTCAAGCGACTGTTTTCCAAACCATAGACGGATTAATGTGGTGAAATCTCTAATTTTGGTGAAACATATTTCGTTTGTATTATCTTAATTATAATCATTCCTTACTTACTTACTAGGCCGTTAATGGACGTAATGTCCATTCGAGATAGTAGACCAATTTCTTAAAAGGATTTTAGTTTTATCATATCGAAATTAATGAAAAAAATGACATATACGGATACTATAAAGAGGAAGTATTAAATGGATTTAAGTTTTTATATGTTAGTTAGCTATTTAAACTTATCATAAGCGGGCAAAAAGTGAAGAACGGAGTGTTCTAACACTATTTTCTCTATGCATCCTGCCCAAAGACAAAGTGAGTATTTATATCATATTATATTTATTCAAAATGTTCTCAAAAACGCCTTAATTATACACTAGCAAAGCTTGTTACGTGATATTTTGCAAACATTAAGGGAATATTTTTGTGCCGTGAAGTAGACACTTTTACCTGAAATTTGATACTCGAGGAGAGTGCTCTTAGCTCCTTATATTTAGGTGACCTTTCTTTATACATATATAATACCCTTTTCTTCTACTATTACTACTATGAAAATAAGATCTATGAAATAGCTTAAAAATGGCTTAAATTATAGCTTAAATCAATAACCATAGTGTTTACTGCTTCAAATACTAACTAAACCTCAATGAAATATAACGATATACATATACATCTTTCGTTAGTATTCATGAAAAAAAATAACCTCTTGAAAACTTTAAAAATTCATCGACTTTTATTCGTTTATCGGGAACTGCAATAAATACTAAAACTAGGTTTTAATTAATCCCGCGGAGATGAAATGTAAATAAAAACTTTTTCATTCGATTTTCCAGAGCATTTCAGATTAAACTAAAAGCTCATCGAATGTCAAGGCAATCGGTTTAATTATCTTTTTTATGTTTCTACAATATGACAGTCAAACAAGTATAAACAAGTATTAAAGCAATTAAACTAAATTGTATTGGGATTATTTATTCTGATAATAATATTAAATATATTTTAATCCTCACAAATGCTAATAATGTTTTAAATGGGCTAGCGAATTGATAATATATGATACTGGTAATTAAATACATAGGTATATTTTCTCCTTGTAGCGAACTAAATCAATTGTTGTGGTTTATAAACCACAGGATTAACTTTCTTTTCAGAAATTAATTTCTATCGAGATGTCATACTTGTCGATTTTAAGTTCAAGCCAAGTTAAATCTTTAGAAGATAGTTTAATATTTATATTACATTATAATAATTATATATTAAGATGTTTCAATAGTAAATGATAGTGTCAATCAATATGAAATAAAAACAATGCTATCGTTTCATATTTTATACAAATATATAAAGTAATCGTTTGTTTAAACATAATAAAATTATAGAAGACATATTTTAAACAAAAAATATATTAACTGTTAAATATAGTATCTATATTTACAATGACAGATGTGCCAAATTTTGAAATTTTAAATCAAAATTCGCGCTCTTATTTGATTTATATTCTAAAGTTTAATTCATATTTTAAATACTTTATAAATGAATATGAGTTATTTTAAGGTGAATATAGACAATAATAACACATATTATCTAAATAAATACAGTTGTGTGTCGTGGAATAATATGAAGTTACGAACATACTTATAATTTAAACCAAAGTAAATATAAATAAAACAAAGCAATTTATATTAAATCATAAATCAAAAAATGGAAAAATAATCCATATATGAAATATATTTACTTTAATCAACTATATTTACAGATTCAACGTGATATAATTTAATACCATCAGCAAATTAATTAAAATTTTCAATACTGCATATTGAATGTTGTATTAAAGTAATTTCACTTCATTGAAAGCCTCGATTGAATTGTGAAGCTTGTTCATTAAAAACGGTGTTACAGTAAACATTATAAGTTTAATTTCAAATGAAAATATTAATAGTATTTGTAAATTTATTATTCATTAATTATTTCATCTAGATTTGATTTGATGAGTCAATTATTTTTTCTATAAAATAATTTAATACTATGCTTAAGGTATATAATATATGTATATTATTTTAGAATATTAAGTGCATATGACTGATTGAATGTAATGGTTGGAAGTTCCAGGTTCTTTGTAAGAAAATACTTAAATATGAAAATACTTCTCAGTATACAATATATTAAACTATTTATATTTTGTGGAAATGATAAAAGTATTATATTACTATATTACCTTCTATACTAAAAAGCAAAACATGCCTAAATATTAGTAGGTACCAATAATGTAATACTTAATTTTTAACCTACTTACCTAAAAATTCCAGTTGATGGCGGCTTCTCAAGGAAATCATGCTGGTGGGACTTTGCCCGGCATTTGGATAGACTTGATGCAGTACTCTTCACTAGACTCAACAATTGTTCAGCATCAGGCATGGCTTCGGTATTGCACCGTAAAGCCACTGCTACTGTATATCCACAAATAGGACATTTCTTCTGTAATTTAGAAGTGAGTGAATTAATTTAGTTCTAGGTTTGAGTCTTGTCCGTTTAGTTTTTTTAACTATATATAAAAACTATAATATATTGCTTATAGACCATAATGACACTGGAGTGTCTTATTGTAAATGGTGCGGTATTGAGTTTAACCCCTTAACTGAGATGATTTGATTTTGAATTAGTTGTGACAATAAACAAAGGCATCATAAATTTTTAAACATTAGATGGTGGATATGATCACACTAGTAAATATTAGTTAACTTCTGAATAACATCTATTAATACTTTTATATCTGAATTTATTTTAGCTATAATAAAGAAATAATAAAATAAAAAGCTATAATAAAAAAAAAATATATTTTATAAGTTATATATTAATGAAAAATCAACCTTTATCTGTTTTAAAAATAAAAAAAATATAATTTAATTTTGAAACAATAATTCCAAGGAACGCCGCTCATTAACAGCCCCGATGGTGACAAGGACTCAGATCCTCTTCTAGTATCTCTGCTACAAACAGGATCTGACATGATGACAGATTTGCGACATATTAACTTGAAACCTCAGCATTGTTATAGAAGCCCTGAACCGATCAATCTGTATCATAAAGTTGGACATGGTAAAGTATTTTTAATTTGAAACATTTAATAAATATTAAATGATAATTGCTTAAGTTTTTTTAAAAGTAAACATGGTGACTTACTTGGATTGTTATTGAATTATTTTCATTTTCTCGCTCTGGTAAAAAGACCAAAGAATCGTCTTCAATTCCGCCACTCAAGCTGCAATGTCTTGAGAATTGGGCTGGAAGTGGGATTATTTGGGTATATTCTACTGTATGCTCTTTCTATTATAAAAGTTAGATGTTTTTAAAGTAGAAAATTTGTTTAAAAGAAAAATCTAAATAATTATTCAGATTCTAAAGAAACCTATTTTTTTCTTTTACAGGAACTCTAGACATGTATGTACTAAATCCGTCCAAGGACTCCAAATATGTAAGAGAGTTTCTCAAAAGATGGCACAATAGTGAACATAAACTGTTCGAAGGCGCAAGTATATCAGGACAGTACAATTTCCCAATCCCAAATTTGGTATCAATTTGCGCTCTCCTTGTGTGGAGACCAGCGAATCCCGACGATACTATCACCAGGATCATGTTTCCAGGGTCTACACCACAACACAAAATATTCGAGGGACTTGAACGGCTAAGACATTTGGAATTCTTACAACACCCAACTTATACTGGAAGGCAAATGGCGGTAGCGCCAGTACCTGCTACTACTACAGTCACAACTGTTACAAGGACTACTAAACCTATTACGACTAAAACTACTAAAGAGAGAACCAGTGTTATAGAAAAAAGAGAAGTGGAGAAAGAACAAGATACTAAACTAATGAAAGATGTAACTGATTCCAAAAATATATTAGACAATAAGCTACTTAGTGAATTAGTTGATGGTGAAGATAAGAAAATTGAGTCAATTTTACACGAAGCCATTACTGCCAGAGTAGCTACTAAGTTAGATGATAAGTTCGCTCAATACGAGAGCACTGTTCTAGACGGTCTGCCCAAAAAGAAGGACGTCAAGAAAAAGGTTGTGGATAAGAAAGCGAAACGCGGCGATAAGACTGATGATATTAAAGACTCTATTTACAAAACTAGCGATGCGAAAAAAGCTGACATTGACAGTAAACCCAAACTTGACGCAAAGAAAAAATCGGAAAAATTAAAAACAGAAATTGTTGCTTCCACCATTAGTAAAAGCAAAGTAAGTCATAGAATGACCGCAAGAAGTACTGAGAAAAAAACTGCTTTGACAACAATAGATAGAAAAGATGATAAAAAATCTCCTCCGACCACACCTAAGAGAATGATAGAGACAAAAACACCAGCAACTATAGTAAAAGATAAAATAAAATCAAAAACACGAAAATTAAGTCCTGGAAGCACTCCGGCTAAAAGTGTGAAAGAAGCAAGTAATCGAAGAGTTGCTGAATCTAAATACAAACAAGTTTCTCCAAAACGAGACATTTCACAGAAACTTTCAGACAAAAAAGAGACGAAAGCGAAACGAGAACCCATTTCTCGTAGACCGAGACCTTTAGCCTCACCTATTAAGGGAATAAAAGCATTAAAAAGCCCCACAAAATCAATGAAAGGAATTAAAGCTGATACGTCAAAGCTAAAAGGATTACAACGAGTAAATTATGAAGATATATTAAAAGAAGCTAAGAAATCTGATGAAGAAACTTCTAGATCCCTTGATGATATGAAACAGCAGGAATTGGATGAAAAAGAAGAACAGGAAATCGTAAGAGAAATCGAGGCAGTATTCAATAGGGACAGTGAAGCCGAGGAAAAAATTGAATTCGTTGGTAGGTCGGACATTGAAAAAATTACTTGCTTGTTAGACGATGCCAAAACAGAAACTACTGCTGATGGTGAATTCGAAGAAGAATATCTTATTATTGAAAAAGAAGAAGTTGATCAATACACAGAAGAGTCAGTTGCCGATAGAGAAAGCAGTCACGAGAAAGAAGACGAATTACAGAAACATTTAAAAGACAAAGAGGAATCAGAAAAGCAAAAGATAGATAAGGATCGTCACTTCGAGCAAATTGTTGATGTTGTAAAAGCACCTGAGAAAGAGGTGGAATCAAAAGATCACTCAGTAAGCGTAGAAGAGAAACAAGATATCAGCAGTGAAAAGAAAACATCTGATAGCAAGAGTGGTGTAGTCAAACCAAAAGATTCTCTTGAAAATGTCATCCAAGAATCGCAACCAGATGAAAAAATTTCCACGACTATCGAATCAGGCGCAACTACTGCACCAACATTACCTGAAGATGAGCGAATTCCGTTAGACGAAATAAAAGAGGACCAACATGTAGAGGAAAAACATATTAAGGAAGAAACCAAAGAGGTTGTACCTCCCCGAACTCTTGTAGATACGCAAAAATTAATATCATTAGATCGAAGTCCAAGGGTAGCAACACTTCCTGCACCCATAAGAGAAATAGTTAAAACACCAGACGAAGTAGCAGATTTACCTTTACACGAAGAAGTTGACTACCGAAGTTATGAAGATAAGAAAACACCACTTGAAGATGATTATAAACTTAAACCAGGCTTAGGCTTAGATAGTGAAGTTAAAGTACCTAAAGATTTAAACCTAGAGAAGCAAGCAGAAATGCCGTATAAAGACTCAAAGGCAATAGAGGATGACGTCGTTATTAAAACTATACGCCCATCTCACGCTGAACTAGTGACAGTTACACCTGGCTCGGCACCCGAGTCACCTATGTATGAAGACCATATAAAGGCTACAATAATACCAGGAAAAGACTTAAAACCTGTTCAAGAATATGAAGATTCAGCATTTGCTTATGGACAATTTACAGAAGCATTACGGGAGACTCACATTACGACCGTAGACTCTCCTATAAAAGATGACGTGGTTATAATTGAAGAAATATCCTCGATGCCAGAAAAAATACCCTCTATTCCAGAAGATGTGGAGAAAGAAATCGAAGAAGCATGTAAATTAGATATTGCTGAGAAACCTTTGCCAAGTCCTAAAGAAGTAGAAAAAATTGTTGCTGACGTGGCTGAGGTATTAAAATCCGATAAAAGCTTAGATGAACTTATAGCAGAAAAGTCTCCGATGCTTCGAAAATCCCCTGAAATGTTTACAAAATTAGAGGACACTACTATAGAAGCAACAAAACGTTTCTTATTTGATGAGAGAGATAGGCAAATTGCTCAGCAAGGCTTAATAGAAACTTTGCCCACAGAACTTGATAAAAAAGCTCAAAAGGAAATTTCGCCTGTGAGGTCAATAACTTCTGAAGAAATAAGCGAGGTGTCAGATAAAACCGTTTTAAGTGAAGGTAAGAAAACTAAAAAGGATGACATAGAAACTACACATGTCAAAAAACTTGATACGGAATCTGTGGATGTCAAATCTGCAGAAACACAAGATGCTAGTCAAGTTAATGGGTTTTCTACAGACTTGTCGTTAACAACTGATAAAGAACAAATAGAAACATTAAAAGCAGAACCAGACATTCAAATTGAAAAAAGATTGAGCGTAACTTTAGAATCTGCTAAAACATTAGAAAAACTAGAAGAAAAAATGGCGATTTTAAAAACCAAAGAAGATCAGCTGGATAAAGTATCAAAAACAGAATCAACTGAAACTTCTCCAGTAAAAATTGAAGAGAAAGCCATAGAAGATAGAGTTGTCGTCGAACCATTTAGCCCCAAAATGGAAATTCCACTCAGTAAAGCTCTTGAAAAAGAGCTTCTTACTGAGCATAAAACAGATTTAACTGAAGATAGTAGTGAAATAACACATAAATCTATACCAACAAGCACGCAGGAAGTGTCAAGTCCTGACTTAATACAAGACATAAACATAATGTCAAGACAAATTATAAATGAAGAATCTACACTCCCTATCATTTCTGACAAACTTGATGAAAAGCAAGTAAGTTTAGATAAAGATAAGAGGAAACTTTCCAAAGATGACGACAAACAAGAAAAACAGGATGAGAAGAAAAAAGAAAGTAAATCTATGATAAGTAGTTTCATGAATAAATTCGATGAAAAAATTAGTAAAGCAAAGGGATTATTCAGCAAAAAGACTGAAAAATCGATTGAACAAGAAGATACGGCTTCAAAAGTTGAACAAGAGGACAAGAAATCAGTCACGGAAAGAATAAACGAAACTGTTATGAATTCTGTTAGACCTTTCGAAACATATATTATAACATTGATAACATCACAAAAAGAAATTATAGAAATACTTAAAGATTTTTCTGAATATGGAGAGCCCGAAGAAAATGTTAGTGTTAAATCCGAAAAAATTATTGTAGAACAAATAACGATAATACGGACGACTATAACACGTATAGTTAAAACTAAATATGCTGACAACTATGGTATAGTAAGGAAGATAAGAACTGTGACGATAATTACAATTTCTGATAGTCGTCCTGATGGGTCTATGTCCACAGAGATTGATGGAAATACTGTCATTAGTGATATTGATGATAAACTTGCTGCTGAAGTAAGACGCTTTAATATTAGAGAAGAAATGTCAGTAACCGAGGATATGCTAGAAAACACTATAAACTACAATAGCCAGCAAATAATCGAAAAAACTTTTATTAAAACTACAAGAGAAATTGTAACTAATCAAATGAAATTAAGGAAAAAAGTAAAAACAACCGAAGAAATTGACAAGAATATCCATTTAACGGATAGTTTAATAGAAAATATAAAAATAATAAGAGTATTTTATGGAGATTATAATTCCATAACAAACAGAATAACAAATGAAAAAAGTTTAAAAGTTACAGTACGTAGTACGAAGTATATAAAAGATTCAAAACAAACACCTATATTCCATGACATATCATTGATACAGCGAATGATAAACGACGTTGAATTAGAAAATATAAAAAAACTACACAAACAGGATGATAAAAAGTTACCAAAACAAGTAAGTCCTGCTAAAGAAGAAATTAAACCTGTCGTGGATGTTCATGCGGAAAAGCCTAGGCCAAAAGAGTCTATCATTGATAAAGTCAAGCAGAAATCTTCTGAACACAAGCCTATCACTGGGAAACTAGATGAAAAGGCTCCAAGCCCGGTCGATGATAAGGAAATTAAGCCTGTCATAGAAAAACATGAAGAAAAGGTTACTAGCCCCGTTGACGACAAAGAAATTAAACCTGTTGTGGATGCTCATACGGAAAAAGTTAGTCCGAAAGAGTCTGAACCCGCACCTATCGATGACGAAGTCAAGGAAAAATCTCCTAGCCCTGTTAAGGATATTGAACACAAGCCCATCACTGAGAAACTTGATAAAAAGACTCCAAGCCCTGTCCATGATAAGGAAATTAAGTCTGTCATTGAAAAACATGAAGAAAAGGTTCCTATCCCTGTAGAAGACAAAATATCTGCACCTACTCCAGCCGAACTTGATGATAAATTGCCTAGTCCTGTGAAGGACATCGAATCCAAGCCTGTCTCTGAAAAACTTGAGGAAAAGGTACCTAGCCCCGTCGACGACAAAGAAATTAAACCTGTTGTGGATGCTCATACCGAAAAGTCTAGTCCGATAGAATCTGAACCCGCACCTGCTCCCGTCGACGACAAGGACAAATCGCCTAGCCCTGTTAAGGATATTGAACACAAGTCCATCACTGAGAAACTTGATGAAAAGGCTCCAAGCCCGGTCCATGATAAGGAAATTAAGCCTGTCACCTGAAAAACAGGAAGAAAGGTTCCTAGCCCTGTAGAAGACAAATAGCTGCACTAACTCCTGCCGACTAGATGGTAAGTCGCTAGTACTTGTGAAGGACATCGGACTCGAAGCCTGTCTCCTGAAAAAACTGGAGAAAAAGTTACCTAGCCCCGTCGGACGAAAAGGAAAAATCTCCTAGCCCGTTAAGATATTGAAAAATTATCCAAAGGGTCTAACCCGCCCATGATAGAAATAAGGAAAAAAATTCCTAGCCCTTTTAAAGACATTACCAAAAACCTTTCCCCTGGGTGAGAAAAAGCCCAAGCCCGGTGAGATAAAAAAGGGCCTTCTTAAAAAACATAAGAAAAGGTCCTAGCCCCTTTGACGAAAAAAGAAATTAAACCTGTTGGGATGCTCATACAAAAAAATTAGTCCGATAGAACTGAACCGCACCTTCGTGCGAAGTAAAGGAAAAATCACTTAGCCCTTTTAAAGGGATATTGAACAAACCCATCACTGGGAAACTTGATGAAAAGCTCCAAGCCCGTCCATGATAAAAAAATTAAGCCTGCACTGAAAAACATGAAAAAAAGGGTTTCCCTGCCCTGTAGAAGAAAAAATATCTGCACCTACCCCTGCCGAACTTGTTGATAAGTCGCCAGTCCTTGAAGGACATCGAATCAAAGCCTGTCTCTGAAAAATTGAGGAAAAGGTACCTGCCGTCGACGACAGGCAAAAAACACCTAGGCCCTGTTAAGATATAACACAAGCCCATCATGGGAACTTGATGAAAGGCCTAAGCCGGTCCATGATAGGAAATTAGCTGCATTGAAAACATGAGGAAAAGGTTCCTAGCCTGTAGAAGACAAAATATCTGAACTCATCCTGCGAACTTAATGAAAGTCCTCCTAGGTCCTGTGAAGGACATCGAATCCAAGCCTATCTCAGAAATACTTGAGAAAAACGGTACCTAGCCCAGTCGACGACAAGGAAAAATCTCCTAGCCCTGTTGAGGATATTGAACACAAGCACATCACTGGGAAACTTGATGAAAAAGCTCTGAGCCCGGTCCATGATAAGGGAAATTAAGCCTGTCACTGAAAAACATGAAAAAAAGGTTCCTAGCCCTGTAGAAGACAAAATATCTGCACCTACTCATGCCGAACTTGATGATAAGTCGCCCCAGTCCTTTGAAGGACATCGAATCCAAGCCTGTCTCTAAAAAATTGAGGAAAAGGTACCTAGCCCCGTCGACGACAAAGAAATTAAACCTGTTGTGGATGCTCATACGGAAAAAATTAGTCCGATAAAAACTGAACCCGCACCTATCGCTGACGAAGTCAAGGAAAAATCACTTAGCCCTGTTAAGGATATTGAACACAAGTCCATCACTGAGAAACTTGATGAAAAGGCTCCAAGCCCGGTCCATGATAAGGAAATTAAGCTTGTCATTGAAAAACATGAAGAAAAGGTTCCTAGCCCTGTAGAAGACAAAATATCTGCACCTACTCCTGCCGAACTTGATGATAAGTCGCCCAGTCCTGTGAAGGACATCGAATCCAAGCCTATCTCAGAAATACTTGAGAAAAAGGTACCTAGCCCCGTCGACGACAAGGAAAAATCTCCTAGCCCTGTTGAGGATATTGAACACAAGCCCATCACTGGGAAACTTGATGAAAAAGCTCTAAGCTCGGTCCATGATAAGGAAATTAAGCCTGTCACTGAAAAACATGAAAAAAAGGTTCCTAGCCCTGTAGAAGACAAAATATCTGCACCTACTCATGCCGAACTTGATGATAAGTCGCCCAGTCCTTTGAAGGACATCGAATCCAAGCCTGTCTCTAAAAAACTTGAGGAAAAGGTACCTAGCCCCGTCGACGACAAAGAAATTAAACCTGTTGTGGATGCTCATACGGAAAAAATTAGTCCGATAAAAACTGAACCCGCACCTATCGCTGACGAAGTCAAGGAAAAATCACTTAGCCCTGTTAAGGATATTGAACACAAGTCCATCACTGGGAAACTTGATGAAAAGGCTCCAAGCCCGGTCCATGATAAGGAAATTAAGCCTGTCACTGAAAAACATGAAGAAAAGGTTCCTAGCCCTGTAGAAGACAAAATATCTGCACCTACTCATGCCGAACTTGATGATAAGTCGCCCAGTCCTGTGAAGGATATCGAATCCAAGCCTGTCTCTGAAAAACTTGAGGAAAAGGTACCTAGCCCCGTCGACGACAAGGAAAAATCACCTAGCCCTGTTAAGGATATTGAACACAAGCCCATCACTGGGAAACTTGATGAAAAGGCTCTAAGCCCGGTCCATGATAAGGAAATTAAGCCTGTCATTGAAAAACATGAAGAAAAGGTTCCTAGCCCTGTAGAAGACAAAATATCTGCACCTACTCCTGCCGAACTTGATGATAAGTCGCCCAGTCCTGTGAAGGACATCGAATCCAAGCCTGTCTCAGAAAAACTTGAGAAAAAGGTTCCTAGCCCCGTCGACGACAAGGAAAAATCTCCTAGCCCTGTTGAGGATATTGAACACAAGCCCATCACTGGGAAACTTGATGAAAAGGCTCTAAGCCCGGTCCATGATAAGGAAATTAAGCCTGTCACTGAAAAACATGAAGAAAAGGTTCCTAGCCCTGTAGAAGACAAAATATCTGCACCTACTCATGCCGAACTTGATGATAAGTCGCCCAGTCCTGTGAAGGATATCGAATCCAAGCCTGTCTCTGAAAAACTTGAGGAAAAGGTACCTAGCCCCGTCGACGACAAGGAAAAATCACCTAGCCCTGTTAAGGATATTGAACACAAGCCCATCACTGGGAAACTTGATGAAAAGGCTCTAAGCCCGGTCCATGATAAGGAAATTAAGCCTGTCACTGAAAAACATGAAGAAAAGGTTCCTAGCCCTGTAGAAGACAAAATATCTGCACCTACCCATGCCGAACTTGATGATAAGTCGCCCAGTCCTGTGAAGGATATCGAATCCAAGCCTGTCTCTGAAAAACTTGAGGAAAAGGTACCTAGCCCCGTCGACGACAAGGAAAAATCACCTAGCCCTGTTAAGGATATTGAACACAAGCCCATCACTGGGAAACTTGATGAAAAGGCTCTAAGCCCGGTCCATGATAAGGAAATTAAGCCTGTCACTGAAAAACATGAAGAAAAGGTTCCTAGCCCTGTAGAAGACAAAATATCTGCACCTACCCATGCCGAACTTGATGATAAGTCGCCCAGTCCTGTGAAGGACATCGAATCCAAGCCTGTCTCTAAAAAACTTGAGGAAAAGGTACCTAGCCCCGTCGACGACAAAGAAATTAAACCTGTTGTGGATGCTCATACGGAAAAAATTAGTCCGATAAAAACTGAACCCGCACCTATCGCTGACGAAGTCAAGGAAAAATCACTTAGCCCTGTTAAGGATATTGAACACAAGCCCATCACTGGGAAACTTGATGAAAAAGCTCCAAGCCCGGTCCATGATAAGGAAATTAAGCCTGTCACTGAAAAACATGAAGAAAAGGTTCCTAGCCCTGTAGAAGACAAAATATCTGCACCTACTCATGCCGAACTTGATGATAAGTCGCCCAGTCCTGTGAAGGACATCGAATCCAAGCCTGTCTCTGAAAAACTTGAGGAAAAGGTACCTAGCCCCGTCGACGACAAAGAAATTAAACCTGTTGTGGATGCTCATACCGAAAAGGCTAGTCCGATAGAATCTGAACCCGCACCTGTCGATGGCAAAGTCAAGGAAAAATCTCCTAGCCCTGTTAAGGATATTGAACACAAGTCCATCACTGGGAAACTTGACGAAAAGGCTCCAAGCCCTGTCCATGATAAAGAAAGTAAGCCTGTCATTACAAAACATGAAGAAAAGGTTCCTAGCCCTGTAGAAGACAAAATATCTGCACCTACTTTTGCCGAACTTAAAGATAAATCGCCTAGTTCTGTGAAGGACATCGAATCCAAGCCTGTCTCAGAAAAACTTGAGAAAAAGTTACCTAGCCCCGTCGACGACAAGGAAAAATCTCCTAGCCCTGTTAAGGATATTGAAAACAAGCCCATCACTGGGAAACTTGATGAAAAGGCTCTAAGCCCGGTCCATGATAAGGAAATTAAGCCTGTCATTGAAAAACATGAAGAAAAGGTTCCTAGCCCTGTAGAAGACAAAATATCTGCACCTACTCCTGCCGAACTTGATGATAAGTCGCCTAGTCCTGTGAAGGACATCGAATCCAAGCCTGTCTCAGAAAAATTTGAGAAAAAGGTACCTAGCCCCGTCGACGACAAGGAAAAATCTCCTAGCCCTGTTGAGGATATTGAACACAAGTCCATCACTGGGAAACTTGATGAAAAGGCTCCAAGCCCGGTCCATGATAAGGAAATTAAGCCTGTCACTGAAAAACATGAAGAAAAGGTTCCTAGCCCTGTAGAAGACAAAATATCTGCACCTACTCATGCCGAACTTGATGATAAGTCGCCCAGTCCTGTGAAGGACATCGAATCCAAGCCTGTCTCTGAAAAACTTGAGGAAAAGGTACCTAGCCCCGTCGACGACAAAGAAATTAAACCTGTTGTGGATGCTCATACGGAAAAGGTTAGTCCGAAAGAGTCTAAACCCGCGCCTATCGATGACAAAGTCAAGGAAAAATCTCCTAGCCTTGTTAAGGATATTGAACACAAGCCCATCGCTGGGAAACTTGATGAAAAAGCTCCAAGCCCGGTCCATGATAAGGAAATTAAGCCTGTCACTGAAAAACATGAAGAAAAGGTTCCTAGCCCTGTAGAAGACAAAATATCTGCACCTACTCCTGCCGAACTTGATGATAAGTTGCCTAGTCCTATGAAGGACATCGAATCAAAGCCTGTCTCTGAAAAAATTGAGGAAAAGGTACCTAGCCCCGTCGACGACAAAGAAATGCAACCTGTTGTGGATGCTCATACGGAAAAAGTTAGTCCGAAAGAGTCTGAACCCGCACCTATCGATGACGAAATCAAGGAAAAATCTCCTAGCCCTGTTAAAGACATTGGACACAAGCCTATCACTGGGAAACTAGACGAAAAGACTCCAAGCCCGGTCGATGATAAGGAAATTAGGCCTTTCATTGAAAAACATGAAGAAAAGGTGCCTAGCCCCGTTGACGAAAAAGAAATTAAACCTGTTGTGGATGCTCATACGGAAAAAATTAGTCCGATAGAATCTGAACCCGCACCTATCGCTGACGAAGTCAAGGAAAAATCACTTAGCCCTGTTAAGGATATTGAACACAAGCCCATCACTGGGAAACTTGATGAAAAAGCTCCAAGCCCGGTCCATGATAAGGAAATTAAGCCTGTCACTGAAAAACATGAAGAAAAGGTTCCTAGCCCTGTAGAAGACAAAATATCTGCACCTACTCCTGCCGAACTTGTTGATAAGTCGCCTAGTCCTGTGAAGGACATCGAATCAAAGCCTGTCTCTGAAAAAATTGAGGAAAAGGTACCTAGCCCCGTCGAAGACAAAGAAATGCAACCTGTTGTGGATGCTCATACGGAAAAAGTTAGTCCGAAAGAGTCTGAACCCGCACCTATCGATGACGAAATCAAGGAAAAATCTCCTAGCCCTGTTAAAGACATTGAACACAAGCCTATCACTGGGAAACTAGACGAAAAGACTCCAAGCCCGGTCGATGATAAGGAAATTAGGCCTTTTATTGAAAAACATGAAGAAAAGGTGCCTAGCCCCGTTGACGAAAAAGAAATTAAACCTGTTGTGGATGCTCATACGGAAAAAATTAGTCCGATAGAATCTGAACCCGCACCTATCGCTGACGAAGTCAAGGAAAAATCACTTAGCCCTGTTAAGGATATTGAACACAAGCCCATCACTGGGAAACTTGATGAAAAGCTCCAAGCCCGGTCCATGATAAGGAAATTAAGCCTGTCACTGAAAAACATGAAGAAAAGGTTCCTAGCCCTGTAGAAGACAAAATATCTGCACCTACTCCTGCCGAACTTGTTGATAAGTCGCCTAGTCCTGTGAAGGACATCGAATCAAAGCCTGTCTCTGAAAAAATTGAAGAAAAGGTACCTAGCCCCGTCGAAGACAAAGAAATGCAACCTGTTGTGGATGCTCATACGGAAAAAGTTAGTCCGAAAGAGTCTGAACCCGCACCTATCGATGACGAAATCAAGGAAAAATCTCCTAGCCCTGTTAAAGACATTGAACACAAGCCTATCACTGGGAAACTAGACGAAAAGACTCCAAGCCCGGTCGATGATAAGGAAATTAGGCCTTTCATTGAAAAACATGAAGAAAAGGTGCCTAGCCCCGTTGACGAAAAAGAAATTAAACCTGTTGTGGATGCTCATACGGAAAAAATTAGTCCGATAGAATCTGAACCCGCACCTATCGCTGACGAAGTCAAGGAAAAATCACTTAGCCCTGTTAAGGATATTGAACACAAGCCCATCACTGGGAAACTTGATGAAAAAGCTCCAAGCCCGGTCCATGATAAGGAAATTAAGCCTGTCACTGAAAAACATGAAGAAAAGGTTCCTAGCCCTGTAGAAGACAAAATATCTGCAACTACTCCTGCCGAACTAGATGATAAGTCGCCTAGTCTTGTGAAGGACATCGAATCCAAGCCTGTCTCAGAAAAACTTGAGAAAAAGTTACCTAGCCCCGTCGACGACAAGGAAAAATCTCCTAGCCCTGTTAAGGATATTGAACACAAGCCCATCACTGGGAAACTTGATGAAAAAGCTCCAAGCCCGGTCCATGATAAGGAAATTAAGCCTGTCACTGAAAAACATGAAGACAAGGTTCCTAGCCCTGTAGAAGACAAAATATCTGCACCTACTCTTGCCGAACTTGATGATAAGTCGCCTAGTCCTGTGAAGGACATCGAATCCAAGCCTGCCTCTGAAAAACTTGTGGAAAAGGAACCTAGCCCCATCGACGACAAAGAAATTAAACCTGTTGTGGATGCTCATACGAAAAAAGTTAGTCCGACAGAGTCTGAACCCGCACCTATCGATGACGAAGTCAAGGAAAAATCTCCTAGCCCTGTTAAGGATATTGAACACAAGCCCATCCCTGGAAAACTTGATGAAAAGGCTCCAAGCACTGTCCATGATAAGGAAAGTAAACCAGTCATTAAAAAACATGAAGAAAAGGTTCCTAGCCCTGTAGATGACAAAATATCTGCACCTAATCTTGCCGAACTTAATGATAAATCGCCTAGTCCTGTGAAGGACATCGAAACCAAGCCTGCCTCTGAAACACTTAAGGAAAAGGTACCTAGCCCCGTCGACGACAAAGAAATTAAACCTGTTGTGGATGCTCATACAGAAAAAGTTAGTCCGATAGAATCTGAACCCGCACCCATCGATGACGAAGTCAAGGAAAAATCTCCTAGCCCTGTTAAGGATATTGAACACAAGCCTTTCACTGGGAAAATAGACGAAAAGACTCCAAGCCCGGTCGATGATAAGGTAACTAAGCATGTCATTGAAAAACATGAAATAAAGGTTCCAAGCCTCGTTGACGAAAAAGAGATTAAACCTTTTGTGGATGCTCATACGGAGAAGGCTAGTCCGAAAGAGTCTGAATCCGCATCTATCGATGACATAGCCAAGGAAAAGTCTCCTAGCCCAGTCAAGGATATTGAATTCAAGCCTATCACTGGGAAACACGAAGAAAAGGGTCCAAGCCCGGTTGGTGATAAGGAAATTAAGCCTGTCATTGAAAAACATAAAGAAAAGTTTCCTAGCCCTGTAGAAGATAAAATATCTGCACCTACTCATGCCGAACTTGATGATAAGTCGCCTAGTCCTGTGAAGGACATCGAATCCAAGCCTGTCTCTAAAAAACTTGAGGAAAAGGTACCTAGCCCCGTCGACGTCAAAGAAATTAAACCTGTTGTGGATGCTCATACCGAAAAGGCTAGTCCGATAGAATCTGAACCCGCACTTGTTGATGACAAAGTCAAGGAAACATCTCCTAGCCCTGTTAAGGATATTGAACACAAGCCTATCACTGGGAAACTTGATGAAAAGGCTCCAAGCCCAGTACATGATAAGGAAATTAAGTCTGTCATTGAAAAATATAAAGAAAAGATTCCTAGCCCTGTAGAAGACAAAATATCTGCACCTACTCCTGCCGAACTTGATGATAAGTCGCCTAGTCCTGTGAAGGACATCGAATCCAAACATGTCTCTGAAAAACTTGTGGAAAAGGAACCTAGCCCCGTCGACGACAAAGAAATTAAACCTGTTGTGGATGCTTACACAGAAAAGGTTAGTCCGAAAAAATCGGAATCCGCACCTGTCGATGACAAAGTCAAGGAAAAATCTCCTAGCCCTGTCAAGGATATTGAACACGAGCCTATCACTGGGAAACTAGACGAAAAGGCTCCAAGCCCGGCCGATGATAAAGAAATTAAGCCTGTCATTGAAAAACATGAAGAAGAGGTTCCTAGCCCCGTTGACGAAATAGAAATTAAACCTGTTGTTGATGCTCATACGGAGCAGGCTAGTTCTGAAGTGTCTAAACCCGCACCTATCGATGACATAGTCAAGGAAAAATCTCCTAGCCCAGTCAAGGATATTGTACACAAGCCTATCACTAGGAAACTTGAAGAAAAGGCTCTAAGCCCGGTCGATGATAAGGAAATTAAGCCTGTCATTGAAAAACTTGAAGAAAAGGTTTCTAGCCTGGTCGACGAAAACGATATTAAACCTGTTGTGGATGATCATACGGAAAAGGTTAGTCCGAAAGCGTCTGAACCCGCACGTTTCGATGACAAAGTCAAGGAAAAATCTCCGAGCCCTGTCCAGGATATTGAACACAAGCCTATCACTGGGAAGCTAGACGAAAAGACTCCAAGCCCGGTCGATGATATGGAAATTAAGCCTGTCATTGAAAAACATAAAGAAAAGGTTCCTAGCCCTGTAGATGACAAAATAACTGCACCTACTCCTGCCGAACTTAATGATATGTCACCTAGTCCTGTGAAGGACATCGAATCGAAGCCTCTCTCTGAAAAACTTCAGGTAAAGGTACCTAGCCCCGTCGACGACAAAGAAATTAAACCTGTTGTGGATGTTCATACGGAAAAGGCTAGTCCTAAAGAGTCTAAACTCGCACCTATCGATGACAAAGTCAATGAAAAATCTCTTAGCCCTGTCCAGGATATTGAACAGAAGCCTATCACTGGGAAACTAGACGGAAAGGCTCCAAGCCCGGTTGATGAAAACGAAATTAAGCCTGTCATTGAAAAACATGAAGAAAAGTTTCCAAGTCCGGTCGATGATAAGGAAATTAAGCCTGTCATTAAAAAACATGAAGAAAAGGTCCCTAGCCCTGCAGAAGACAAAATATCTGCACCTACTCCTGCCGAACTTGATGATAAGTCGCCTAGTCTTGTGAAGGACATAGAATCCAAGCCTGTCTCTGATAAACTTGAGAAAGAGATACCTAGCCCTGTCAACGACAAAGAAATGAAACCTGTTGTGGATGCTCATACGGAAAAAGTTAGTCCGAAAGAGTCTGAACCCGCACCTATCGATGACGAAATCAAGGAAAAATCTCCTAGCCCTGTTAAGGATATTGAACACAAGCCTATCACTAGGAAACTAGACGAAAAGGTTCTAATCCCGATAGATTATAAAGAAATTAAGCCCGTCCTAGAAAAACATGACGAGAAGGTTCATAGCCCTGTGGAAAACAAAGAAATTAAACCTGTTGTGGATGCTCATACGGAAAGGGCTAGTCCGAAAGAGTCTGAACCCGCACCTGTCGATGACAATGCCAAGGAAAAATCTCCTAGCCCTGTCAAGGATATTGAACACAAGCTTATCACTGCGAAACAACACGAAAAGGCTCCAAGCGCGGTCGATAAAAAGGAAATTAAGCTTGTCATTGAAAAACATGAAGAAAAGGATCCAAGCCTTCTAGAAGACAAAATGTCTGAACCTACTCTTGCTAAACTTGATGATAAGTTGCCTAGTCCTGATAAAGACCTTGAATCCAAGCCTGTCTCTGAAAAACTTGAGGTAAAGGTACCTAGCCCCGTCGACGACAAAGAAGTTGAACCTGCTGGCGATGCTCATACGGAAAAGGCTACTCCAAAACTGTCTGAACCTGCACGTATCGATGTCAAAGTCAAGGAAGAATCTCTTAGCCCAGTCAAAGATATTGAACTCGAACCTATCACTGGGAAGCTAGACGAAAAGATTTCAAGTCCGGTCGATGATAAGGAAATAAAACCTGTCATTAAAAAACATGAAGAAAAAGTTCCTAGACCCGTCGAAGACAAAGAAATTAAACCTTTTGTGGATGCTCATACGGAAAAGGTTAGTCCGAAAGCGTCTGAACCCGCACCTATCGATGACAAAGTCAAGGAAAAGTCTTCTAGCCCTGTCCAGGATATTGAACACAAGCCCATCACTGCAAAACGTGACGAAAAGGCGCTAAGCCCGGTCGATGAAAAGGAAATTAAGCTTGAAATTGATAAACATGAAGAAAAGATTCATAGCCCTGTAGAAGACAAAATGTCTGCGCCTAGTTCTGCCAAACTTGATGATAAGATGCCTAGTCCTGTGAAAGATATAGAACCCAGGCCCGTCACTGAAAAACTTGAGGAAAAGGTTCCTAGCCCCGTCGACGACAAAGAAACTAAACCTGTTGTGGATGCTCATACGGAAAAGGTTATTCCGAAAGCGTCTGAACCCGCACGTTTCGATGACAAAGTCAAGGAAAAATCTCCTAGCCCTGTCCAGGATATTGAACACAAGCCTATCACTGGGAAGCTAGACGAAAAGACTCCAAGCCCGGTCGATGATATGGAAATTAAGCCTGTCATTGAAAAACATAAAGAAAAGGTTCCTAGTCCCGTCGACGACAAAGAAATCAAACCTGTTGTGGATGCTCATACGGAAAAGGTTAGTCCGAAAGCGTCTGAACCCGCACCTATCGATGACAAAATCAAGGAAAAATCTCCTAGCCCTGTTAAGGATATTGAACACAAGCTTATGACTGGGAAACTAGACGAAAAGGCTCCAAGCCCGATCGATGATAAGGAAATTAAGCATGTCATTGAAAAACATGAAGAAAGGTTCCCAGCCCGTAAAAGACAAAAACTACCTTCATGGAACTTGAGAAAGTCCCCAGCCTTGGAAAAACCAATGTTTTAAAAAACAAAAATCCTACCCCTGAGAAAGGTCCCTAGCCCTGAAGGGAATTGAACCAACCCCTCACGGGGAAACTTGAGAAAAGGCCAAAGCCCGGCCCAGAAAGAAATTAACCTGTTTAAAAAACTAAAAAAAGGGTTTTAGCCGAAAGAAAAAAAAACGCACCTACCCCTGCCAATTAGAAATCCCCACCTTAAGGAATGAACCAAGCCTTCTCAAAAAAGAAAAAAAGGTTCCCCCCCCGTCGAGAAAGGGAAAAAATTTCCCCCCTTTTAATTGAAAAACCCAATGGGAAAAAAAAAGGGTCAACCCCGGGCCCATGTGGGAAAATTTAAAGCCTGTCATGAAAAACTAAAGAAAAGGTTCCTAGCCCTGTAGAAGACAAAATTCTGCACCTACTCTGCCAACTTGATGAAAGTCCCCCAGTCCTGTGAAGGAATGAACCAAAGCCTGTCCTGAAAAACTTGAGGAAAAGGTACCTCCCCGTCGACGACAAGAAAAAACCTGTTTTGGTTTTCCCCCTTAAACAGAAAAGGTTGGGGTCCGAAAGGTTAACCGCACAAAAAACATGAAAAAAGGTTCCAAGGAAAAATTTCTCCCAAACCCCCCCTTTATTAAGGATTTAAAAACAACCAAGCCTTCTCAAAAAAACGAAAAAGGTCCCCCCCCGTCGAGAAAGGGAAAAAATATCCCTGAAAATTTGAAAAACCCCTTTGGGAAAGAAAAAGGTCAAGCCCGGTCCATGTGGGAAAATTTAAAGCCTGTCATGAAAAACATGAAAAAAAAGGTTCCTAGCCCTGTGAAGAAAAAATTCTGCACCTACCCTGCCAACTTGATGAAAGCCCCCAGTCCTGTGAAGGACATGAACCAAGCCTGTCCTAAAAAACTTGAGGAAAAGGTACCTGCCCTTCGACGACAAAAAAATTTAAACCTGTTGTGGATGCTCATAGGGAAAAAAATTAGTCCAAAAAAACTAAACCCGCACCTATCGTGACAATCAAGGAAAAATCCTTACCCCTGTTAAGGATATTGAACACAACCCCATACTGGGAAATTTGAGAAAAGCTCCAACCCCGGGTCCATGATAAGGAAATTAAGCCTGTCATGAAAAAACATGAAGAAAAGGTTCCTAGCCCGTGAAGAAAAAATTCTGCCCCTACTCTCCAACTTGATGAAAGTCCCCCATCCTGTGAAGGACATGAACCAAGCCTGTCCTGAAAACTTGAGGAAAAGGTACCTAGCCCCGTCGACGACAAAAAAATTTAAAACCTGTTGTGGATGCTTACCGAAAAGGTAGTCCGAAGTCTGAACCGGCACCTTCGAGGGAAAGTAAAGGGAAAAAATCTCCTACCCCTTTAAGGATATTGAACACAAGCATCCTGGAAACGACAAAAAGGGCCCCAAACCCCGCCCATGAAAAGAAATAACCTGTCATTAAAAACATGAAAAAAAGGGTTCCAGCCCGTAAAAGCAAAAATTCCCCCCTTTTTTCCAATTAAAAAAACCCTTTTTGGAAGGGAAAATCCAGCCTTTTAAAAAAACAAAAAAGTTACCTACCCCTGCAAAGGAAAAATTCCTAGCCTGAAGGAATTAAAAACAACCCCTCACGGGGAAAACTTGAAAAAAGGCCAAAGCCCGGCCCAGAAAGGAAATTAACCTGTTTTGAAAACAAAAAAGGGTTTAGCCCGAAAGCAAAAACGCCCCTACCCCTGCCAATTAGAAACCCTAGCCTTAAGGAATGAACCAAGCCTTCCAGAAAAAGAAAAAAAGGTCCCCCCCCGTCGAGAAAGGGAAAAAATTTCCCCCCTTTTAATTTGAAAAAACAGGGGAAAGAAACGATTCAAAGCCCGGTCGATGTACAGGAAACTAAGCCTGTCATTGAAAAACATGAAGAAAAGGTTCCTAGCCCTGTGGAAGACAAAATGTCTGCACCTACTCCTACCAAACTTGATGAAAAGGTGCCTAGTCCTGTGAAGGACATTGAACCCAAGCCTGTCACTGAAAAACTTGAGGAAAAGGTACCTAGCCCCGTCGACGACAAAGAAATTAAACCTGTTGTGGATGCTTACACAGAAAAGGTTAGTCCGAAAGTGTCTGAACCCGCACCTATCGATGAAATAGTCAAGGAAAAATCTCCTAGCCCTATTAAGGATATTGAACACAAGCCCATCACTGCGAAACAAGACGAAAAGGCTCCAGGCCAGGTCGATGAAAAGGAAATTAAGTCTGTCATTGAAAAACATGAAGAAAAGATTCCAAGCCCGGTCGATGTTCAGGAAATTAAGCCTGTCATTGAAAAACATGAAGAAAAGGTTCCTAGCCCTGTAGAAGACAAAATGTCTGCACCTACTCCTGCCAAACTTGATGAAAAGGTGCCTAGTCCTGTGAAGGACATTGAACCCAAGCCTGTCACTGAAAAACTTGAGGAAAAGGTACCTAGCCCCGTCGACGACAAAGAAATTAAACCTGTTGTGGATGCTTACACAGAAAAGGTTAGTCCGAAAGTGTCTGAACACGCACCTATCGATGACATAGTCAAGGAAAAACCTCCTAGCCCTATTAAGGATATTGAACACAAGCCCATCACTGCGAAACAAGACGAAAAGGCTCCAGGCCAGGTCGATGAAAAGGAAATTAAATCTGTCATTGAAAAACATGAAGAAAAGATTCCAAGCCCGGTCGATGTTCAGGAAATTAAGCCTGTCATTGAAAAACATGAAGAAAAGGTTCCTAGCCCTGTGGAAGACAAAATGTCTGCACCTACTCCTGCCAAACTTGATGAAAAGGTGCCTAGTCCTGTGAAGGACATTGAACCCAAGCCTGTCACTGAAAAACTTGAGGAAAAGGTACCTAGCCCCGTCGACGACAAAGAAATTAAACCTGTTGTGGATGCTTACACAGAAAAGGTTAGTCCGAAAGTGTCTGAACCCGCACCTATCGATGACATAGTCAAGGAAAAATCTCCTAGCCCTATTAAGGATATTGAACACAAGCTTATCACTGCGAAACAAAACGAAAAGGCTCCAGGCCAGGTCGATGAAAAGGAAATTAAGTCCGTCATTGAAAAACATGAAGAAAAGGTTCCTAGCCCTGTGGAAGACAAAATGTCTGCACCTACTCCTGCCAAACTTGATGAAAAGGTGCCTAGTACTGTGAAGGACATTGAACCCAAGCTTGTCACTGAAAAACTTGAGGAAAAGGTACCTAGCCCCGTCGACGACAAAGAAATTAAACCTATTGTGGATTCTTACTCAGAAAAGGTTAGTCCGAAAGTGTCTGAACCCGCACCTATCGATGACATAGTCAAGGGAAAATCTCCTAGCACTATTAAAGATATTGAACACAAACCCATCACTGCGAAACAAGACGAAAAGTCTGCATGCCAGGTCGATGAAAAGAAAATTAAGTCTGTCATTGAAAAACATGAAGAAAAGGTTCCAAGCCCGGTCGATGATCAGGAAATTAAGCCTGTCATTGAAAAACATGAAGAAAAGGTTCCTAGCCCTGTGGAAGACAAAATGTCTGCACCTACTCCTGCCAAACTTGATGAAAAGGTGCCTAGTCCTGTGAAGGACATTGAACCCAAGCCTGTCACTGAAAAACTAGAGGAAAAGGTACCTAGCCCCGTCGACGACAAAGAAATTAAACCTGTTGGTGATGCTTACACAGAAAAGGTTAGTCCGAAAGTGTCTGAACCCGCACCTATTGACGACATAGTCAAGGAAAAATCTCCTAGCCCTATTAAGGATATTGAACACAAGCTTATCACTGCGAAACAAGACGAAAAGGCTCCAGGCCAGGTCGATGAAAAGGAAATTAAGTCTGTCATTGAAAAACATGAAGAAAAGGTTTCTAGCGCTGTAGAAGAAAAAATGTCTGCACCTACTCCTGCCAAGCTTGATGACAAGTCACCTAGTCAAGCGTCTGACTTAGATGTTGAAGGTGTTCCGGAAGGTTTCTTTATAATCTTAAAACCTAAAACGACGTCGTCTACAAAATTAGAAACTATATCTGCAAATGATATAATTATTACTAGAAAAATTATTATAACAGTTATTGAAGAAATATTTGGAAATTCTAAAACAAATACAAAGAGAATTAGAACTACTACAATAACTACAATCGAAGATGAATATCCTGATAAAACAATAAAAACAACAACAAATAAAGAAATTTCTTTAATTGATGAAGTACTTCACCCAGAAAAAGATCAAGTCGACCTCCATACCAGTTTAGCTGATTTTGACTATTCCGAAGAACCTTTTGAAGAGTCTACTACGGAAATTACCTCAATTATGGAAAATGGCATCACAATAAAACGCAAAACAACCACCACAAAAACAACTCAAGTATTTTATAATATTTCTAAGCAAATTAAGTGTACTAAAGTAACCTTGAAAATAACTCTAGCAGATGAATACCCTGATGGTATCATTAGTGTAAAAACTACTGAAACAACATCATTTAATGATGAAATTGTTGATACAAATTACATTAAAGAAAAAATAAATCAACATACAACTAACAAACAAAAAATTCAGGAGGAGAGAATTGACGAAGCGAAAGCAGCAGTCCCCAAACTTAATGGAGAATCTGAACTACGAAAAGATCATCTTGATAATGTTGATCATGGAATTTTAAAAGACAAGGTAAGCATTGAAAGTCTTAAGAAAAAGTGTGATTCACAAATAAAACAAATTGATATCAATAAAGAATTAGAACCATGCCCAACTACAAAACTAATAAGCGAATCAGAACAAATGCTGTATGAAGAAAGGATACTTGCGTCCAAATTTGATACAAAATCAACGGTAGTAAGCAGCATTAGTAAAACAACACCAGATGACACTGAAAAGGAAAAACCTATACAATCTTTGATGCACAGTAGTTCTGAAGATATTTCTAGAGAAGTTAGCTTAGAAGAAAAATATTCATTTGAAAGCACAGAGAAAAGTCAAAAGCAAGTAATAAAAGGAAAACAAACAAAATCTTCGAAAACTGATGAACTTACGCCGATAGATTCTGATATGGAATATTCTATTAACGCTTCTAAGAAAGCTGTACAATTAGTAGAAAGTATACACCAAGCTTTTAGCGATGAAAACGTGCAGCAGGGTATTAAGTCTGAATTTGTGGAATCTCTAACTGTATACCCAGAATTTGATAGAGTATCTACTCCACCCACTGTTCCTGTTAGTCCGTTACCTAAAGTTCCAAGTAATTTTCAAGATATTAAAACAAGTGATGAAGTTCAAAGTGAAGTAACTTATGACAAAACAGACGAAAATGAGGAAACTATTACTAAAACTGTGCACGTAGGGGACGATGTTCTTACTCAAAAGATTTCAACATCTACAGAAAAAGTACCTAAAACATTAAAATGTAACTTTGAAGATGACTCTGATATTCTAAATTTAATGCAAACGATAGGTAAAATTAAAACTGAAACAGATACAATTACAAAAATTATCAAAGAAGGTGAAAATGTTGTGACACAGACAATAACAACAGTAACAACAAAAGAAATAATATCGAGAGAAGATGGTACACCTCAAAATATCAAAACAACCATTGAAACTACAACGTTGAGCAAAAGTTCTGATGGATCCACTACAACTACTAGAGACACACAAACTTTACTTTCTGAATGTTCTTCCAGCCTCAAATCTACCTCATTAATGGATTTGTATCCAAAAGATAGTAAATTAGAAAAATTCTACCTCGAAACTTATGATGAAAAGACTGATTCTATTTCAAGTATTGAAGAAAAAATGTCTCAACCGTCTTCCACTGCTCCCATAATCAAAGATATGAAAAAAGAACAAAGTTATTCCAAATCTGATTTCCTAATAGATTCTGACGATTCCGAAGAAAATGTAGAAGATACTATAATTGATACAGATGTTAGTAAACGAGTTATCAAAGAAAATAATATTGATATAGTCGAAACAATAACAACAACTACAAAGAAAGAGACAATAAAAATAAGTGAAAGTAAGAAAAATCTAAAAACGACCATCGAAACAATTTCAACAAAAGAATATCCTGACGGTTCTAAAGACGTTCAAAAAAATGTTGAAGTTAAAATAGAAGATATAAATGCTGATGCAGCCGGTAACATTGATGAGATACTAAATGACTTTATTTTATATGGTGAGCCAGAAGAAAATGTATCGACTAAAACTGAAGAAATTCTAAATAACAATATCGTTATCAAGAGAACAATTTTGACTGGAATAATCAAAACAAAATACGCTGATCATAATGGTCAAATTAGAAAAATCAAGACTGTTACTACTGTAACTACAACTGATGACTACCCAGACGGGTCATCTCAAACAAAAATAGATTGTAGCACATCTTTAACTGATCTTGAGGAGAAGGATGTAATGGAAACTACGGAACTAAATGACTATACTATAATAGAAAGTAAAACAGTTGATGTTGAAACACAAGAAAACAATATAATCGTAGACGGTAAAAACGTGTACCAGCTGATTACTACAAACACTACAAAAGAAATTTTAACAACTAGTGATAAGTTGAAGAAAAAGTTAAAAACTACAATTGAAAAAATTATTGAATCAACGTTTTCTAACGGAGTTAAAGAGATTACTAAAGATACACAAGTATTGATTTCGGATTATCACCAAGTATCTGCAGATGATGTTCCTGAAGGTTTTGAGCCTGTCGGAGAGCCACGTGACGAAACAACGGAAGAAGTGAAATTTGTCACGGAAAATGGAATTAATATTAAAAGAAAAATTACTACCACTATTATTAACCAGGAGTTACATAATTTATCAAAACATATACGACGAATAAAAACAACAATAAAAACTGTAATTTCAGATGAATATCCTGATGGATCGACTATCATCAAAACAAGTGAAAAAATATCTACAGTTGATGATGAACTACAAATATGTAGTAAACATAAATCTTCTCTAACATCGAAAGATGTGTCTGAAAAATTATCGCCTATTTCAACACATGAAGAGGATAGTGAGAAAATAGAAGAATTACTTAAAGATCTAAACATCAAAGGAGAACCTGAGGAAACCGAAACAAGCGAAGATAAAGAAATTAAATATGAAGATATTATAATACACAGAAATATCATAGTAAAAATTACAAAAATAAACTATGCTGACAATAAGGGTACTGTAAAAAAAATCAAATATATTACAACTACCACAACTACTGATAAATACCCAGATGGCTCTTCGCGTATTAGTGTTGACAAAAGACAATCTATTTGTGACGTCGATGGCAAAGAAAGAATACAATCAGAAGATGACCTAAATGAATTTATACATGTCTTAGATAAGTCAGTCAACGTTGATAACCAGCAAAAAACAGTTGTAAGAGATGGCTTAAATGTTGTGCAATTGATAAATATAATTACTACAAAAGAGACTTTGGCTACTGAAGATTATTCTAAAAAAATTATCAAAACTACTATTGAAACTGTCACAGAAACTAAATTGCAAAATGGGATTACTGAGATTACAAGGGACGTAAGAATAATCGTGTCTGACTACAGTAGTGACTCGTTTGATGAAAATTTAATGGGCTATATACAACTAGGAGATCCTGATATAAAAACAAATATAGAAACAGAAGATATCGTTGAAGACGGCAAGAATATAAACAGGAAAACTACTATAACTATCATTAGAGAGGAATTCGAAAATGCAGAAACTAAATGTAAAAAAGTAAGAACTACGACACGAACAACGACTGAAGATGAATATCCGGATGGGGCGGTTATAACGAAAAAAAGCGAAAAAGTCTCCGTTGCCGACTTTTTCCATAAAGAACCCAGTACTAATGGTAGTTTGGAGCCTGTAGATTCATATGATGGGGAAAAGGAAATTGTAGAAAGTACTTCGCAGGACACAGTTGTGAATAATGAAATAATAAAAAAAGGAAACATAGAAATAAAACGTACTATTACAACGAAAACTAAGAAAGAAATTTTAGCAAGTTCAGATAAAGATATTGAACGTGTTAGGACTACAATTGAGACGATTACTGATGATTCGTATCCTAATGGTCTAATAGAAACCACAAAAGACATTAAGATAACTATTTCTGAATCACAAAAAACATATGATAGTGACTTACAAGCTGCACTTTATGGACTTAAGCCAACTGGCAAAATAAAAACAGCAGTTGATAAAAAAACGAACATTATATTTACAGATGATTCAAAAAAAATTGACCAAATCATAACAACATACATTACCAAAGAAGAAATGATTAATTCGGAAATGAATTTATTCGCTGTAAAAACTGTAACTGAAACTGTTACAGAAAATAAAAATGAAGATGGTATAACACAAATCACTAATGATTTGAACACACAAGTGACATATCTTCCTCAAGGTACAAGTCTAGATGACTGGACTGCGGAGGAATTGGATCGAATTGAAACGGGACCTTCTGTTGAATCAAAACCTATAGAGCATAGCATACCAGAGTATGTAAAAGATAGTAAGCCTTCTATTTCTGAATTACCACTTGAAAGTAAATCAGACTCACAAACTGAACACAAACCAAAGAAAAGATCTCCGATTGGAGAAATAACTACTGAAACTGATACTTTTACCAAAATTATAAAGGAAGGTGAGAACGAAATAACCCAAACAATAACTGTAGTTACGACTAAAGAAGTCATAAGCCCTGAAAAAATTAAAGTAACTGTTGAAACTACGACAGTAAGTAAAGGAAGTGACGGTATAACTAAAACTACTAAGTCAACAAAAACAACAATATCTGAAATAAAGGAAGAATATGAAGAAATTATTGATACGGGTGAAAGTGAAAAATCTTTTTCTAAGCTGTCCTCAAAAGCAAGCGATTTACGAAGTTCTTCTGCAGCCAGTGACGATTTAGATCACCCTGGTATCTCATCTCCACCTTCTGATATTAGTTCAAGAGAATCAAGAGCTGCTACGCATATTTGGGGGACTGAGAGTAGTGGAATGTACTATAGTGATGATGACGGTCAAGCTAGTCCAAGTAGTACAAAGTCACAAATAGCACATTCACCGCGATCAAATTTAAGCTTTGAGCTTGACACAAAATCACCTCATTTAAGAGAATTGAGTCATGACAGTTTCCCGAAAATGGAACTTGATCCAATGTCGACCTCAATTTATGGACAATTACCTGATGATAACTCATATACATATTCAACACATTCCGAAGACAAGACTGAAATTCACTTTACAGAAAAATCACTAACAAAAGAGACGGAACAATTTTTATTACATGAGCAGTCACAATCCGAACAAAAAAAGCATTCTAAAACATCAGATGCGTCATTTTTGAAAGAAGCTGACGAGCATTTTGAAAAAGCCATAGAAGAGCATAAAAAAGTAAGTGGCTCTGACGTAATATCGACTGTTACGGGAAAATATAAATTGGATCGGCAAGAATGTTCTAGTACTAGTCATCTAGAAAGTGAATCAGACGCAACTTCGCTTACACTCAGAGACATTAAAACGGAAACAAAAAAAGTTACCTCTTCCACATCAAGTAGCAGCAAAAGTGAAAAAAAATCGAAAGAAAGTTCTAAAGATCCGATAGAATCTTGGGGTAAGCCTCTAGGACTACCAAGTCCTATAATGCCACCCAATCAAGTAGACGGTAAAAGTACACCGAAGAAACAACTTAGTGCGACTGTTGTGAATAAAAATAAGATAAATCAAGAAAAGAGTAAAGAAGCTAAAAGAATTGCAGATTCTCCTACTAAGAAGAAGACTCCAGCTCCCATTTACATGGATCTAACGTATGTACCTCACCATGGCAATTCATACTACTCTGCCATTGAGTTCTTTAAAAGAGTCCGTGCTCGTTATTACGTCTTTTCTGGAACGGAGCCATCAAAAGAAATATACAACGCTCTTCTTGACGCTAAGAAAACTTGGGAAGATAAAGATTTAGGTATTTTTTTTTTATTATTAGAATTGCTACGTATATTGGTCAAATCTGGAATACCATTAACTAATGTTATTTATTGTTATAGAAGTAACGATAATTCCCACGTACGACACCGATGTTCTTGGCTATTGGGTGACCGAAAATGAGGAAGCGCTCGAGAAATACAAAATCGACCTGTCGCCGTCAGCTTCCCGGTGCACTATCAATCTACAAGACCACGAGACCTCTTGCGCGGCCTATAGGCTCGAATTCTAGGTGTCGGGCCTATTTGTAGCCTTCTCATCGAAGAAGTAATCCTCCTAAATTAACTAGGTGCTTTTTAATGGGGAACCAAAGAGACATTTATTGTTGTAGGAATTTAAGGCTGTGATAAAGAATGAAGCATTGAAAAGCACCTAAATCAGAGGAAGCTTCTTCGCATGAGACAGTTTGCAAATAGTAAAATCTATGTGATATTAGAACGCAAACAACAGACTGGAGCTTAATCCCGTAGACTTTAACAATGTGTAGTGTTACTTAGACAACGGCCGTGTGTCGATCCTGAATCGAGTCCTTACTGTATCCAAATCGAAATTCAATAAAACCAAATTCTCGACCTAATAACGGAAACGTCCATTTTTTTCTAAAACTGTTTTCTAGTAGCGTCATTGACAAATAGTACATGCCATTTAAAATATTTTTCTGACGATATTTTTGAATTTGGTCTTATACAATCAGTAGTGCTTTTATACACGATTTTTAGCGAAACCAGTCCATTTTGTTTAGCCAAAACACCGCTTGTGCGAAATGTCTAAATCTTGGAAAAAATAATTATTTTGCTACAGCATTGACTTCTTGGTAGGGCGTAATTTTATATAATAATAAAATGTTTATTGCAAATATGATTTTGGCGAAAAGCTTTACGACGGACGTAATGTATGCAAGTATACAAGTATGCAAGTATGCAAGTCCAGTGCCGACACGAACACATCTTGGACGAGGATAAGTAATAAAATTTCATCGGAATTACACAAATGTTTATGTAATGTGATCGAAATGTTTAAAATAAAGAATATATTTTAATAACGAGTCTTATAAAGACGCTTGTAAACGTCGTACGACGATCTAGTGCTGCTTGGCACTGGTCAAGTGAGTTAATTAATAATTAATTGACACTTTCCTATATTCCTAGCGGAAGTTATAATATCTCCACGTTATTGCGCCTGGTTGAGCTGGAAATTAATAGATTCCTCAATGTTTTTTTTTTAGCACAACCGTATGCGTAATGGGAATGTGTAGGGTAAAATATGTAGAATGTTATTTGGCGTGTTTAGAATTTATGAAATTGTGCCTGGATTTCATCGAGTTCTACATACACCAAAACGTCTATACATTAACTAGTCCTTGGCGAGATATTATTGACTTCCCAGAAAACCAATCAGCCTAAGACGATAGAGAGCTTACTCCATATAAAATAAATGATTTATTAGAATTATTAATACATATAAAAAAAAAACAATATATTTACCTTTGTTTTAAGTTGATATCTGCTTGTTGCGATGATGCGTTAGAGTTTAAGTGAATGTTGTTTAAATTTAACCCATCTCATGTACATAATGTTGTCAGAATCTCTTCACCTTATGATCGTTTGGCAAAAAAATTCCTATTTTATATTTTGATAGTTTAAAAAATTCTAGTCGACTCCGACCCGAAACCAAATGTTGTATTTTGTATGTCATCTTATGTGAATTGATTTAATAGCATTTTTTATATGTTGGTATCCGAACGTGAGAGCTGTCCTTCTAGAACAGTGTTTGTTATTCTTATAAAGGACATTCAATTTGTGTGAGAGAATGTGATATTGATAAAAGAACTCATCAAAAACTACCATCTAGCATAGTGGTTAAGCTGTAAGAACTTTCCTTGGATATATATTAACTTTCGTTCGCCAATACAATTGAATGTGTCGAGTCAATTAATTTTAAGTCATCCATAGGGTTAAGCCGACTTGCTCCACTCGCCTGACATCGCTTTATTTGCCAAACTTTATAAATAAAACATTAAACTATAGATAACAATAAAAACAATAGAGAAAACGGTTCTGTATAATTGATGGGCACCAGCACAATGTAATGAAATAATTAAATGCATCAACAGGTACATTGAATATTGTATACTATATAATATATTTATTTTATACAATAATATGAAGAATGTGTGTTTATTTTGTAGTTACACTTATATTATCGATCGACATTAACCGTTTGAGTCGAATGTGTGTGTGAGCACAACTTGTGTTGTGGAAAGCTTAAAATGTTGGGAATGGGAGTAACAGGGAGATGAATCTTGTTTAAAATATTCAACGATGAAACCACGATGCACACTTCTAGGGTCCTGATCTTATGTTGTCTCGCTATACGATTTACTTTAGCTTTGCTGTCGTAGAGTAGTTCCTGAGCTCTGTTGATCACATAAGTATGTAGTGTTTTTTTTTCTAAATTACCCATTAGATCGCTGTTCCTCCCCCAAAGTGAGCATCCCTCTGATCGTGCGCTTTTTGGGTGTTAGGAGTATTTCCTTCGGCTTTCAACTTCGGCCAGCATCCACAATTTCGCTGGCACCAAAGCCTGAAATTTACTATTGTATTTTATAGCTAGAACTCTAATTAATGCATATTATATTAGGAATATTAAAAATGTTATTATAATTAAGAATTGTATCAGCTTAGTGAACATCAATAGCTCTGAACAATAAATCATTATTAAAATTATTAAATGTTGTATTCTTCATACGATCACTGATATTATGTTTATTTCGATTGACACTTGTTGTTGATAATTTTGTCAGCTATATCTATATATATTTATGGAGGAGACGGAGGTCAAAGATCAAGTTATCTATAGTTCCTAGGTTCCTAGTGGAGACGAAACTATAGTCTCGGATGCATTCGGACTAGACTATATAAATTTAACGTTAAGTTTGATTCGATTTATCTTAGCTTCTAATTGATTTAAGTTATGAATCGTAAATGAAATGTATACGGATGCTGTGTTGGTAATATTGGGTGGCTTTATGGTGCTAACATCTGATGTGCTAGTTTGTTTAAATGCGTTTCCTTGATAAATATCGATGTTTCATATCGATTTTGCTTCAAACATTGTCGAAAACACTTAAAATTGTTATCTAGAAAATCTCATTCATCTTCTTCCACGGAAGACTTAGAATTAGTTTTCTAGAAAACAAATGACAGTCGAAGATATGAAGAATCGAGATTTACTAAGGAAATGTGCACGCTTGATGGCAAGAGACTGATTTTGCGTTTGTATTATTAGAACTTATTATTATTTTAATTTAATAATTTCAATAATGATGTCCTCCTGATGTGGATCTTGAAGTATTTGTAATTGTAATTTATTGTATTAATGTAAATTAACTATCCAATGTGAACATTCATTGTGTCAGTCATCGCTAACCATTCGGCGTGTGTGAGATGAGATGTACGGTTCATTAAAAATATAATAAAAGTATTTCAAAAATGTTACGGGTACTTTCATTTTTTGTGTTAAAATCCATTCTTTTTTTTCTATCCATACAAAAGTCAATAAACAGTGATATATGAAACCTATTCAGTTTATCATTAGCTTAACTTATTAGTAACACAAGTCAGTGACCTCTTGGGACACTGGATAGTTCTTTAAAAGTAATGCTGGGCCCTCCTGCGCTTGAGGGCCTTGGTTACAGAGGTATTGGGCGCAGGCCCCTATCCAGATCTATAATTCCACTATTTTTGTACAACTTTAAAAATGATTTAAGATCAATATTAAAAAATTAAAAACTCACGAAATTCAATATAAATGTATATATTTAACAACGTACAATACAATTTGACTTAAAGCTAATAATTAACTATGATGACACGATCAAATACTATATATAAAAGATAATGAAAAAAAAAAATTTACCATTTTTAATTTCAAAGTATTAGGTTTTTCATTCATATAAGCAAAATCATAGCAAAAGCCTGGTAAGGAGATACTGTACTATCCGTCAGAAACAGAGAGAGAGATCTTGCCAGAACAGAGAAAAGCCCATCGATTTACACATACAATCAATCAGACGCTGTTCCAAAAATTTATGGATATATTTTATTTGATATAAGATTTATTAGCAGGATTTGAAGCTGTACCATTTAAACAACTTCTAAACAATCAATATACATCTATATTTTCTTTAATTTCTTATATTTAAATACAATTCAAAATAATAATAAATTATTTGCGATCGTGTCGTTATCGTCTCGTACAATACTAAAGAAAAAAATCACAAAAATCACAATTATTACAAACAATTTAACTTCTTAAATATTCTCATATACATAAATATAGACCATTTTACAAAGGAATGTAGTACAGTATTTCGGAATATATAAAACATGTCCCACACCGGCACTCATAGACGTCCATTAGTCGTTTAAAGTTAACGGACATTATATATTGATTTAATCTTTTCAATAAATGGTAATTGTATTAATACTTGATAACCAGAAATGGCAATGGCATTTAGCCTCCTTGGTAAGTGACAGGGAGCCAATGTTATAAAAATTCAAGTATTCTATATTGCTTAATTAATTATAAATATGGCTTAAGATTTTCTAAACATATCATTTTAATTCTAATTTTGACAAAAGTTGAAAACAAAATCAAGTCACAGACAGAACTTTTATACTTAGTATATAGATAAAAGCTTTTCAATTCAATATTATTTACCGGAACATCTTAATTAAGACTAGATTTAAGGAAATCTCTGTGAAAACTAAAATTTACGACGCAAAAGTAAAGTAATATGTAAATAAATATCTATTCTAAAGATATAAAATTACATACAACGCATTATCATAAAGAATAACTCAAAAAATTTCATAATCCAATCATTGAAATTTGTTTTTTTCTTTAATTTCAAAGATTCTATGGGTTGTTTAAAGAAATTGCATTGCATTTTTTTTAAATTACGCCACTTTAAATTTGATATAATATTATAATTTAGGACCTAAATATACATAGTGCATACATAAATTATTATTATTATTAAGACAAAGACAAAATTTAAAAACATATATTGTTTTTGATAAAAAAAAAGAAAGTTTTTGCAATTTGCAAAAATTGTAGTTGGCATTTAAACATATAAAACCTGAAGGAGATCCCGCCTTTACAACACAATATATATATATATATATATATATATATATATATATATATATATATATATATATATATATATATATATATATATATATATATATATATATATATATATATATATATATATATATATATATATATATATATATATATATATATATATATATATTATATATATATATTTATATATATATATATATATATATATATATATATATATATATATATATTATATATATATATATATATATATATATATATATATATATATATATATATATATATATGATATCCATAGTCACTTTTCATATGGAAAACAGAATATGCCTCTATGGAGATAGCAATTGTCTTAAGGATTTACGTATTTGGCACATGCTTTGGAAAACTTTTAAAAAGTAGAAGCTTTATTATTATAATAACACTTTATAAGCTTTTTAGCTTTTATGTAGACAATTTTTTTATCGCCATACATGCTCAGTGGATCAAAATATAAACAACTACATCGTAGTCAAGTATATTGGTGTTCATTTGAAACGTAAATCGTCAGGTTTCCTCAGGAAGTAGGCGACGCGGTCGGTGGGCACCTTGTACTCGTGCATCCATCTGTTGCCTTTTCTGAGTGAGCCATCTATACCGTCCTGCCACAATCCTGTTGGGAGGTAGACTAGAAGAAACAGAAATATATATAAAATAAAAAAAAAACATAAATTACAATTTGTCAACAAAATTACAAGTATCTGGCTATAAGCGCGACGGTTATGGGTTCGATTCCAATTAGTAGAATGAGTTAGTATCATTTTCAATGCTCTGGTTACACGATAAAACGCGGCGTTGAGTTCCGCCACTGAACACGCAGTGATTAGTATATTAGTAGAAAGTAAGGTGCAGAGCGTCTTGACACCAAGTTTCCTCTACCTAACGTGCTGCGTATAAAACAATAAAAAAATCATTATTTAAAAAAAAACGTACCTTCTCTCATAGTCTCTCCCTTTTTCAGTACTGGAGCCACAACAATCTCATCGCCTATCGCGAACTCGTCCTGCACTGGCATCGGTGCTTCCCCGTCGGCTATGAGCCACAGTGGTCTGATTAGAGGCAAGCCTTCCTCTAATGCCTCTCTCTTGTACTTCAGAAGTAAAGGTGTAACCTGGAATCATTTAAACAAGAATTTAAATTAAAAAAAATATTACTTGTATTTATTAAATTTTATATAGAATTCTTGTTATTAAATGGGAATCAAACGAAAAATCCCCTTTTTTTTCTAACTTAAACATAACATTCTTTTACCTGAGTTAAATTAACTAATGAATTTAAAAAAAATAATACAACATACTTAAATTGGTACTTACTAATTTCTGCCTTAGCAAAGTCAAATTCTTGGCCATTTCTAGGACACGCTCATCGTTGTACTTGCTTGGTAGATGAGTAAACTTCATAACGGGCATAAACGTGGCCATTTGCAGCCACCTCATATACAATTCTCTTTCAGGGAGAGCAATGCCATTGTCCTGAGTAGTATTCGAGTTAGATTCTGAAGAACCCTTGGGGGAAGGAAGAAATTGTTCGCTTCCAGGCCAGTAGATATCACCACCAACTGCCCCAGGCATTATGAATGGGAACCCATTAACTCCATATGTCAGCATCGTTGGTATAACCAGTCTTAACGCTTCCCATGTAGATTCAAATGGTGGTAGCGAAACAAATATAGGTGGTCGTGGCAAACTAACAGCTGAAGATACTCCAATGATATTTAAGGATTTTTCAAATGTCTTAATGAATATAGTCTTATATTGATCTGGATTTATTAACTGTTTTTCACATCTATAGTAGTGTGGCATGTCATAAGCAGTACCGAGATCGAAGTAGAACGAATCTATGTGATACTCATCGATAACACCTTGCAATTTATTTTGTAGCCATGGCACAGATCTTTCATTTGTAATATCCAAAACTCCAGCACTTGCTAACGTCTTAAACCTTGTCAGAGCTGGTATTCGTCTATCACTATTTCTCTCACTAATTAAAAGCCTCTTTTGTACTGTTTCAACAAAATTGAAACTCTCCGTACTTATGAACGGTTGGATAGTAAATGCTACTTTGAAGCCTCGTCTGTGAAGTTTGTCAACAGTCACGTTTAACGTTGCAAATCGACTAGTATCGACTGTTAGATCACCAATCTCATTTTGCCAGAACTCGTTGATTAATACATGACCTTGCTTAAGGAAACCTAAATTGATAACATCTTCTGTATATTTAGATATGGTCTCATCTTGTAATTCATGCTTAAAGCGAGGAGCTATTTGCCAAACCGGTTCTGATATAAGTGAGTCCAAAGTACTAATGTCAGCTGGCTTCAGTCCATCCCACAAAGGAGCTCGTCTATGACTATGTATTGAAGAATGTAACGACTTCATATCTCTAGATGTACAAATATTATATTTCATCTCAGGAAATTCTGTTAGTTTATTGGCGAACGCAAAATTATCATTCATAGCTTTCAAACATATTTCTTTCTTTCCTTTATTCACCGATATATATAAGGGAGTTTCATCATCAATAATCAGCGCGGCTCCTTTAGAATTAATCAGATAGCGTGTTAAAACATTGCTCCATTGAGATTTTTGCATGTCACCAGTAATAAATGGTGTATAGTCAATAGTTCCTGTGTTCAACGGCCATGTCAGATTATTAGATTGACCAGCTCCAAACCAGTGCACCTTCGTGTCGCTCCAGTCGAAGCAATCATTTGGTGTGACATTCTGGAAAGTTTAGAAAGTGTATTTAAGCAAACATCTTATAAATTCTCTCTTATAAATTACTAAGTTCTGGACCGTCTGGAGTCAGCAGAAATTAAGTAATGCTATATCAAATAAAATGGTATAATTTAAAACTATTTTATTTACCTGCTCTTAAAGCTTTCCAATGAACCGAGTAGCATGTAGTGTTGTCTACACCAGGATCGTGCGGCAGACACTTGAGGTAGAAACGAAGATTGTGGAGCCACTCTAAGCATTCTGATCCATCTGATAGACGATGTTCAGGTAGACATGGGAACGCTTTTTGGTTGCCTTGGATACCAACAGCTGAAAATCAGAACTAACTATTTTAGACTACACTGTATTTTTAATTTCTTCGTCAAACATTTTTTATTAGTACAAATATAATATTTCACATAAAAGTTAGAATTTTGTCTTTACCTAAGGTAGCTTTTAAAATCTCAACGTCATCTGTATTGAAGATCCTGATGAGTCGTTTGGGTTCATTGAACTGGACACTTTGGAAGTATGCCTTGGTGAGAGCTTGCTGGTGATACAGGACATACGCGAACCCAACGAAGAACACAACAGCCAGAAACATGAGACCAACGAAGGCTCGCAACTTGTAATCGGTGGGCTTCTTTCTTATCTTTTGGGGAATACTCTGAAATTGGATAAATCAATATTTTTTTAAATCCTGTATTTTGTACATTTGCTCATATTTCCTGTATTTCTTTCTACAGTGATAATGATTTGCGTGACATTTACTAGATATCAATGTAATAAATTTTCTAGAGGTAAATATATAACTGGACAGGAAGAACAGTGGGTTCAAGCCTCTCCGTTTCCCATCTTCGAGATATTATGTGTGTACCTCAGAGAAAAATTTGAATCTACAACCATCGTATACCGTCATATAGGTACTACTTACGTCACAACAGTATCATATAAAACAATTACATTGATAATTACTTCATTGAAGATATCAGCACAAGCATTGAGCGGTAAGAGTCACTCTTGCCGTTGCCATAATTTATGTGGCACCATTTATGTGGCACCATTTATGTGGCACCATTTATGTGGCACCATTTATGACTTAGCAATGTCCGTTAGGGTGTCTACATATGCCTACTCGAATTATGATTAAAATAAAGACACATAAATTTACAAATTTCACTTATAATAAAAAATATATATTAAATAATTAATATACTATATATTTTTGTTTTGTAAAATAATTTCAGACTAGGCACAGCGTCTTACTGACTGGCGCGACGGTAGTGGGTTCGGTTCCCTTGAGGGCTAAATATATTATTTGATTTCATTTTCCTCGCTTTGGTAACAAGGCAAAGCGTGGTGTTTAGTTTCCTCTGCCTACACTGATATACGTGGATCTTACAGTGTAAAATTTCAAATCTCTTTATAAATATTTTTACCTGTAGTTTCTCTTTTAGCAAGCTAGCCAGAGAATTGACGCTCGTTACAGAATTACTAGGCGAGTAGTCGTCTTCGTCCATGCTCATCTGTGACCTGAAGCGTCGCGGCGCGGTCGACTTCCGGCGAGGAGATCTGAGCGGCACTCTGGAGAATATTACAAAATATTTTTTTATAAAGAACTTATATATTATATTTACGTATTATTATTTTATTACATTATAATAAAGAATAGAAAAGGTATTCTCAATAAAGATTTTTCACTCAACCAAAGATATCATATCTATGGTTGAGTGAAATAATGTTCGTAAGAAGATATAAAATAAGTGCATATATATACATATATATATATATATATATATATATATATATATATATATATATATATATATATATATATATATATATATAGATATATATATATATATATATATATATATATATATATATATATATATATATATATATATATATATATATTATATATATATATATATAATTTTTGTAATACGTTTTACTTTTTTGGATCATAAACTCGTACACCAAAAACTATCCAAATGCCCGGTTCCACGTCTCTGGGAATGATCCCAGATCCCGCATGAGCGTACTTGTGACATATAGATGAATACTTACTATACGTCGAAAAAAATACAAAAATTATAACACTTCTACAAACAACCCAACATCAAACGCTGTACCATTTTGGCTAATTTCCTTCCACACCAACGTTTCCTCATTACCTCAGCAACAAGATTCTGAGCAAGGTCTTTATATCACTTGTAATAGGGTTCTTATATTTTTTTATATATATATATATATATATATATATATATATATATATATATATATATATATATATATATATATATATATATATATATATATATATATATATATATATATATATATATATATATATATATATATATATATATATATATATATATATATATATATATATATATATATATATATATATATATATATTAAGAGATTACACAGTACATCCAATTTTTGAATCATTGCGTGTTGAGCGGCGAGGTTAGTAGACACTTCATTCCCCCTAGTGGGAATTGAACCCACAATCATCTATTTTACAGTCAGACGGCGTGCCGCTGCGCCACGACGGCCTCACACTATATTTATTCTAATAATATGAAGCTGAAGAGTTTGTTTGTATGTTTTGTTTGTATTATAACATCACGCTATAACTAATAGGAATGGAGCAGCAATGAAAAATGTTGTGAATTAAAGTACACGCGGACAAAGTCACCGCCAGCCGCTAGTCTATCTCTAATGTTTATTATATTAACTGGCAAAAGAAGAGAACGTGTCAAGTGTCAAAAGAAAGCTGTGGGAAAAGCTTATCCATAAATTTTGATTTCTGATCAACTAAGTAAAGCTTCAAGTCAAGTGATCTTCTCCGTTTACAAGATACAATGCTGGAGATACACGAGGATAAATAAAATAAAGAAAGCAGGCAACCCTATTGAGATGTTCTACCCACGTAATTATAAATATACTATGTGTGGTATGAAATCTGAATGCATCTAAATGCATAAAGCTATAAAAATATAAGTTTTGTTATAATTTAAATATATTATATTTTGCAAATAAATAAACATATAGATAATTATAGACATTTCTCCGGAACCACTGTATCCGGCATCAAAAAGTAGTGATCTCTCTCTCCATCCTTCCTACTCTACATATTACATTAGATACATATAATAATTATTTTTCATAATATTCATAAAAAGAGAGATGCTTTTAAATGCATTTTTAAAAAATTACCACAATGCATTGCATAATAATGCATTGGGGTTCCTTAAGAACGGAAGACGACAATATGCCGATTATTGGTCGACATATATATGAGCGAAAATTGCTTTTGCCTAATTCGTAGTATAACAATATAACAGGTTCAATTCTCGATTGAGACAAAACTATATATTTTATTGTTTGTTGTCAATGGAATATTCACCCTAGCGGACCGTTTCCATGAAGCGCGGGTTAAAATCCCGCTGCGTTAGATTTTTTATACATATAACATTTTTTTTAACAAAATCATTTTTCAAATTTTAGTCCGTCTGTCTATCTATCTTTCCGATTGTCGGGTCCAATCTTTGGAACAGCTAAACCGGTTGTTATGAAACTTTCCCAGTTAAAATATTACTTATATATATATATATATATATATATATATATATATATATATATATATATATATATATATATATATATATATATATATATATATATATATATATAGTAAGTCATGAACTGTCTCAAAAACTGACTGGAAATTGTAGAACATAGCGCCTTAACACTCTATACGTTTTATGCTGTATACAGTGTGAATGCTTTAATGACCTACGATACTTAGTTTGTTATAACAATACTAAATATAAACAAAAAAAGATAATTTACTGAAATTCATGAAAATACTTCAAATGTAAAAATTGTTTTTTTTTCACTTCACGATGTATCCCGCTTATAGCAGGATAGGCAGAGAAAAACTAGTGTGAAGACTCCATTCTTCATTTCCCCCGAATGGGAATCAAACCCACGACCGTCGTCGTCGGTTACAGTAAACGGCGTGCTGCTGCGCCACGACTACCAAACATGATTTAATACTATATACATATAGCTAATTAAAAAATATATTAAATCTCAAAAGCAATATATAAATTATATATTATTAATATATAATGTTGTTATATATTAACATTTATTACTTATAAAATAAATACATTAAGAAGAAATAAACAGTAATTCACTTTAACTATTATATTTACTATTACTATTTACTATTTACTATTTACTATTTTATATTAACTATATATTTATAATTTAATTACTTCAAAACCAGAGTGATAAGAAATCAATCACAAATTACTCACACCGAATTCTTATCACTACACTAAGTTGATATCACTAACAATGACACTATGCAAAAGAGATCACTAAGTAAGTGACAGTGAATCTCGACGCGTGAAGGCATACTGACCGGATTGATGCGAGTGTACACATTGTACGCTGTGTTGTGGAGCGCTTTTTAGTAATTTATTATTTTTATTTACGTTTCTTATTCTATATCTCATGTAAAGTAAATGTATGTTTTTTTTTTATTTCACATTCGATATACAGATTAGTATCAATATACACTATTTTTCACTCTAGTTTGAATTCGAGACATTGCATGGGATTGAATCCACTACCATATCATCTATAGTTAGATGCTTTTCACTACGCCACATGCACCTGACTTCACCTTATTAATACCAAATTTAAATCGGTAAATAATCTATCCATACAATTCAGCTTTTATTTGATATTTCCTCTTATTTATGAATGTATTATTTATTCTAGGTGGAATTTTTTTTTGTTTTTTTTTATTTTATGGAAAATGAAACTCAGAAATGTCCATTAAGTAATATTGAATTGATATTGTACATGTAATAAGCATTAATACGTTAAAAAATTTTTGAGATAAGATGATTAACTAACATGTCATTCAAAATTTGCTATATTTCAAAATTTCTGATCAGAATTCGGAATAAATGGAAACAAATCTTTCGTAATTTTAGTTGGTTTTTCTCTATTATTAACAAGTATACTATATTTATCAGTAAATAGCTTCACAATAATAGTAATTTATTATATGGTTGTAAAAGTGCTTACAAAAACAAATATGTATATAATGTTATTACATAATCTCAACATATTATATACATACTTCGTAGTTCGTACATAGATTATCTGTGCACGAAGCGAAATATGACGCGTCCTGTGAATTTAATTTCATTTGTTAAATTAGCGAGCGTTGTTTTGAAGAGAGAGAGAGAGAGAATCGGTTAAAATGGTATTAGCGTTGAGAACGGTATTTTACAACACTGAACTGACACTAGAACATACGATAAATAAACAATAAAAAATCTATTTAACTACTACATAAAATTCACAGAGTATTTTACATATTATAACAACATAAAAACATATATTTTCCAAAAAATTCTAATATAAACATTAGTAACTTACTTTATTAAACTAAAATATTTTTTTAATAATTGCTACGAAGTTTGTGACCAAAAATATAACTTATATTAATTATTTAGTGCATTGGAACTTTTTATTTGATATACTTATAAAGTATGTGTTTTTAAAGATTTTATTTGGGAGGAGGTGAAATTTTTGGGAGGACTGTAGGAAGTTGTTGGAGGTTACTACAAAATTTTCTGGAATAATCTATAAAATGACTAGTATTAAAATAGTAATTTCTTAATTTCGTTCAAAATCGGTCTGGCGCGAAATGGATAATTTATTTATTTTGCAAAGGTCACTGCACGAAGCTGTGAATTACGTTTTCGATATCCGTAATTATAATTTGTAGAGAAGATAGCCTTAGATCACTCTATCCTTAAAATTTTAATGAAATGAAATGAATGGAAATAGAAGATAAATTGTCCTATAAATTTAAGTGCTAAGACACTAAGTTCCAACTTTCGCCGGCTTAAAAGCACTGTATATTGAATGGCACAATTCAACGCTGCTCTTTGTCAGCCAAAGCATGGAAACGAATATAATTCTTACTTTCGGCTCAGTATTGAATTTTCTATCATTGCGTTTGCAATCAGAAGAAGTACCACGGCCTCTAACATTACCTAGTACCAATATAATAAAAAAAAGTCAAAATATATATTTACTATCAGTCTTCACAACTGTGATTCAATATTATAACAGGTAGTGTAAATTAAATTCAAAGAATTTATATAACAGTTACATTATTATGCCGAGCACGGTGTAGTCCTTTGCTTTAGTAATAAACAATTTGTTTTTTTATTTATCTTTGAATAGTCTCTGGCTTATCTTACTAGAGCAGAGAAATAATAATGCTATATTTCGTTGGTAGAAATCAAACTCACTATTACGTGGTATACGTTATACCACTGCGTTACGACGGCTTCAGCTGATATTTTTCCCTAATCTCATTATAATTATAAGTATATATAAATATATATATATATATATATATATATATATATATATATATATATATATATATATATATATATATATATATATATATATATATATATATATATATATATATATATATATATATATATATATATATATATATATAAAGAAATTGAAATACAGTGTAATTTGTCACTAATTTCACGCTACATAAACAATAAAAAGCAGTAAATGTGCGAAAATAAATACAAAATACACATGTGTATGCTTAAATAAAAGAAATGCGTTAAAACTGCGCATATTCGTTTAACGAATGTACTTTACATACTTCTTCCGCGATAATTCCCGACGCATAAGGTTAACGATAGAAAGCTAATAAAGACATGGCGCAAACAAAAATATGAACTAGTTACTATATATTATACTATACAAAAATCATTTTCCACATACATATGTTAGAAATATTTTTCTCTTTTAGCTTAGAAAACATAGAAATTTTTTTTTTCGTAAATTTATTGAAACTTTTTTTTTTAATTTCCAAAAAACGTTCTTATTGTAAAATAATAAAAAAAATTAAGGAAACGTACTATAAGCTTCGTCGAATTCCTCGTTTCGACAGTTCTAAATTTGAATTAGTGACCACTACGCTATATTTGACACTCGAAGTAGAGACCTATTTAGCAAATCTATTAAAAAATTTAAATACACAGCGTATATCGAAGCCACATCTTGGATAATCTCCAGGAGGTGCAAGTTCGAATCCCGCTCAGTTTCTAAGCATTCATGTCAAAAATTCAATTAAAATTTACAAACATCCAGAACATTTCTATTCAACTGATATATTTTACTTCTAGTGCCTTCAAAACACTAAATCAATCATATATTATGCGCATATCTGTGTTAAAGTATAAATAAATAAAATAAATTATGTACATAGATTTAAATAAAACGGTTATTTTATACAAAAACTAAACGTTTCAGTTAAGTACTTATTCTTTATTTCATAATAATATATAGATTACTTAAATTCATTTTTTTACTGTACTTTTTTTTATTCCTAACCTAACCTAAGCTATGTCGCTTTTATAAGAAAACGTAATAAGTATATATGAAAAAAAAAATAATAAACACTCCTTCGATTTGGGACCGGCATCGAACCCACAATCCAAAAAGAGAAATTTACGCTTAATAATAATAATAATAATAAATTTTATTTCAGTAAAAATATGTGATACAGATACACTCTAGATGTATTTATGATTTGATATATTTACAAATCTAGAGGAGAGCGATGGCAGCCATACTAGTGTAAACTGTGTCACAGCTGCCAGCGTCTTTGCCCCTTAACAAATAATACTGATACTTTTATACATTACAGTGATTCAGTGAAAATTAGTATAAAATAAAACATTTTGCTCTGCGAATAAATTAAACTACAATTAAAACATTTAAAACGCCTACCAATGCAAACATTAATGAGTGTGTATGTGTCTAAGAGAGTGCGCGTCTTGTATGTATGTGTGTGTGTGTGAGTGCGTGTGCGTTTGAGTGTGTTCAGTAGACAATACTCTCTGCTTCAATGTAGGACAACTTTTGAATCCAATCTTTGATAATTTTTTTACACTTAAATGATGTCAGTGGATAAATATTGATTTTTTTATTAATTTTATTGTACAAGTGACCGCTAATTACATAAAACTGGCTGCAGGCTAACCTTGTTCTTGACGGAACGGTTGTACAAACTCTGGATTTATTGCGTTTGGAAGTGGGTCTGAACAATATACTTTTATGCTTACGAAGTATAACTTGCACAATGTAAAGTTTTCTAACAGATAAGATGGAAGACTCACGGTAAAGAAGATCTGTGCTATATCGTCTAGGTTTTCCCAGCATAACTTTTAATATAGCCCTTTGAGCACGTTCCAAAACAAGCAATGTATTGCTGCTGGTACCTCCCCATACTATGATGCAGTAGTTTAAAATACTTCTTACGAGGGCATAATAAATTGTAAGTAGAGTATCAGGGTCAGCTAAATTTTGAAGTTTTCTAAATACGGGAATTAGTTTACGTATACGAGACGATACGTTATTGATGTGTAGTGACCAGTTAAGGTTAAAATCAACAGTAACACCCAAGTATTTAATATTACACGTACGAGGAAGTTGAGGACAATTGCAGAAGTTCTGAATGGTACAAGTGTGCGCTGTGATAGAAAAATCAGGTGGGGGCTGAGAACTGGGCCGATGAGAGAATGCGATATATTTAGTTTTATCAATATTGAGCGTAAGAAAATTGTTGTTATACCAACGTGTCACCCATCCTATAGCATTCTCTGCATGCTGTTTAGCCTCAATCCAATCACGACCGTTGACTACTAGTACGGTGTCATCTGCATATGCAATAATTTTGCAATTAGGTAATGACGTATTGCATAGGCTATTAACATATAATAGGAACAGCGTAGGACCCAGTACACTTCCCTGTGGAACACCAAAAGGGACGTATGCCTTGTCACTCACAAACTTATCTATTTTGACACACTGAGAGCGGTTTGTTAAGTAAGAGCGAAAAATGTCCTGTACAATACCTCGTATTCCTAAATTATACATTTTCTCAAGCAGAATTGGTATTGAGACAGTGTCGAAGGCCTTAGATAAATCAAGGAAAATACCGACAACTTTATCTTTGTTATCTAAGTGTTTGGCAATAGTTTCAGTGAGCGACAATGCAGCGTCTTCTGTGGATTTATTTTTAGTAAAACCAAATTGATTGACGGCAAGAATGCTACGGTGATGAAGATAATTTGTAAGTCTTTAGTTCAATAGCTTTTCCAAAATCTTTGAAATAGTAGGAAGGATCGATATTGGTCTATAGTTGCCCACATTAACTTTTTCTCCTGATTTGTAGATGGGATGTACCAGTGCCTGTTTAAATATATCCGGAAAAACACCAGTGAAAAACATAAATTGAATATATGCGAGAGAACAGGGGCTATGCTGGTGCTAATTTTTTTTATTAATAAAGTGGGTATGCCATCTATACCTGTGGCAGAATTGCCTTTTAAGCTCGCTATTGTCGATTGGATCTCATCATTATTGGTGTTATAAAGTACCATTGAGTCTTTAGAAATATATGGCTCAGGGGAGTGATTGAAATTCACAGAACTTTGATTGTGGACGCTTTATTAAGTATAGCATTGGCATAGGTTGCACCAATACCAGCAAAATAGTTGTTGACATTATTAACAGAAGCAGGAGGATCAAAATGTAGATCGAGTAAGGCAGTGGCAGAAGGCGAGGGCTGCTTGATGGAGGTTATTTTCTTGATAGTGTTCCAAGTACCTTTGGGGTTGTTTTTGTATTTTTGAAATTCGCTTCTCTCATAAATTGTCTTCAATTTTTTTAACAAATTTGTACAAAAATTACGATATCTGGTGTAGGTTACACGCAATATCGCATTAGCAGGATCACGTTTACAGTTTTGGTGCAGTTTGTCACGGTGTCTAATACAGCGTACAAGTCCTGGGGTCAACCACGGTTTGATAGGACGTTTTCGGTGTGAAACTATTATTGGTTTCGAATGTGTAGTTATGGATTCAGAGATTGTATTAGTTAAGAGTGTAGCTGCTACATTAGCGTCATTAGCATTAACTATATGGGCATAATCCATGTTAGAAAGTTGTTTAATTAATGCCGGATAGTCTATTTTAGAGAAAGTTATATTAGCTTTTTGGCGTTTAATATTACACAGTAAACATAAGATCAATGGGGCATGGTCAGTAACATATGAGTCTAGGATATAAGTAGTTGCTTTTTTGTTGGAACGCAGCATTACATGATCAATACAACTTTCATTGCGAGTTGGTAAAGTATGAGCGCTTAAAAAACCGTGGAATGCCATCATGTCCAAATATTTGCAACTGTTAGAGTCAGAACTATTTGGAGCGATGTTAATATTCATGTCACCGATTACCGCTACTGATTTTACCCCTTTCAGGGATCCCAGACATAAATCCAGGCTATCACAAAAACTATTTATATTTTTGATAGACGGTGAACGGTAAACTGCTACTACAGCATATTCATTACCATATTCTAAGATGAGAGAGCTGGCGTCACGTAACGTCAATTTAGCAATTGAGTGTTTTATAAGAGATTTAATGTAAATAACGACACCGTCGTTTTGGTTGTGGTAGTCTGAATTATAAGAGGAATATCCATCAATGATTTGCTGTTGTAGACAACCAACATTCCGTAAGGATAATAACATCAAATTGAACAATGAGTCTTTCAAGAAGAACAGTAAAAGCATCGAAATTACTAGATATGCTACGAATATTTGTATGTATTATGGTTAGGGCAGTCTCAGTGGTATTAATATGATTAATAATATTTTCCGGAGTACATACTATTGCATCAGACACTTTAACTGAGTCAATGTCATTAGATATATTTTTTAAAGAGAACATTGTAATAGGATGGTCCACCGGGACATATCTAGGGTAAATCTGTAGAGTACATTTCCTGATATTTTATATGATATGTAAAATAAATCAAAGTAGTAGTTGTGAAAACGAGGCAAGTGTGATTGTGTAAATTGTGTTATGATAGGTTGTAGTATGACTTGAGCTAGTATTGGAATAATGGTGTTGAAAAATGTGTATTTAGTTTAATCACAGGTACAAGGTAATTTTTTTATATACAAATCAAAATTAATTATACGGTTAACCCCAACAAGTACCAAAAAATAGCAAATACTACGAAATAATGGCAAGACAAAGTAAAACATAGTAAAAGGAGAATTTGGAAAAACATACAGTCACAGTTTCTTAGACGTAGAAAAGAGACGGTCGAAGTCAGTCTCAGTATCAATTCGATAAGATTGAGCACCTTCTAACTTACGGAGGAAAACTTTACCATGAGCAGTCCAGCAGCTTATCCCTTGGATTAGTCCACAGTTGGAGAAACAGGGAGTCTAGACACTCTGTTCTCAGTTTTCAAATGCGAGAATGCTAAAGCTAAAGCTAAAGTTATTTAAATACAACGAGTGGAAATCGAACCCACACCTATATTTTACCGTAAGAATGATATGTCACTATGGCGTCACTATATAAATAACAAAATAACGATTTCTTTTAAATGTATATATATATATATATATATATATATATATATATATATATATATATATATATATATATGTATATATATATATATATATATATATATATATATATATATATATATATATATATATATATATATATATATATATATATATATACATATATATATATATATATATATATATATATATATATAAATTAAATATGACACCGTCTAGTCAGCAAATAATCAATTTGAGTTGAGTGGGACCCGTTCTTATACGTTATAAGGTGCTGAGGTTTCTTCTGGAAGAAAGTGTTCACGATGGCCAGATCAGACGCAATGCAGGTTCTTAGAATATTTTCTCCCTCTGCATTGCGAAGACCATATCCAAAACCCCCGTGAACACGTTCATACACCTCAGCAACCCTACCCACGTGACCGTTCAAGTCCCCCCCAACTAAGATTACTTAGGTAGACGGTATAGGATCTCTTCATACTGCTCCCAGAAAGTCTCCTTTTCAGCCACGCTACAACCTGCCTGGGGAGTATAAGTACTGATTAAGTTTGTGATAACGCCCTCGATCAGTACCTTTATCCGCATCAAGCTCTTCAGAAAGCGCTACCGCTACACCGTTTTTGCCCGTAGGTGACCCAGTGTATATAAGGCGGTAACCCTGCCCGATGTTACGAGACTTATTGCCCTTCCAGCGAGTTTCCTGAAGGAAAGCACACTGGACCCGGCGTCTCATGAGTACATCTGCGAGTTCTCTGCATCGTCCGGTTAGAGAGCCAATATTCCATGTTGCAAAGCGGAGTTTCCGTCTGGGTACTGACGTCGTTAGCCGTGCCCGTACTTGACACGGTAGCCCTTGCCCACTTATCGCAGGTGTAGGGCGATGTGCCTGCACGTCGTTTAGCGGCGACGCCCTAGCCATACCCAGCTTTTTGTCAAATCGGTCCATATGAGTGGCGAAGTGGTTTTTAGTGGAGCGATTGCCATCTGACCTCCAAACCCATTACTGGGAGAAACCAAGAAAGGAAAGGGAATAAGAGGTACAGGTTCAATGACCATAATATGTTAAAAATTTAATGAGAATCGGAAAACGGAGAGTTTTATCACTATGTTCTCTCTACCTACCCTGCTATATGAAGGATACAGGTTGAAGCTTAAAAAAATAATATAATTTCTTTGTCAAATTTATATAATGTTTAACATGTAATTTACTAAATTCACGGTTTTCAAGAAGGTGGGGGTTCGAATCCTAATCCATTTAAATTTGTAAAATAGATATCTGCGTCACTAAGTTTTGTCTGTCTTCATGAAACATAGAACGTAATGTTTTAGATACAAATATGATATATTTTTTTTAATAATATTGTCAAACCCCACACTCTTTGCATAAAGTCTCTATGCTTTTTATATGAAACGGTCAAGGTCAAACGAGGTCACTCCAATCCTTCACCACTTACTCATGGATGGAGTAACAAATTAAATATATTGCCTTTATTCTTAATAAACTCATCCGAGCCACATACCTCTCGACCTCTACCTCTCGACACGCAATGGACTCTAAGTGAGCGGTAAATGAATCACAAATTGACGTCTCTTGAAGTTCCTCTGCAAAACAAGAACGTGATGCGGTCAAGAAGTGCAGCTTCTGTATGTACTGAGATGTGTCGTTGGTTCAAATTCCGATCATTTTGTTTTGTGTGAATTGAAAATTGAAACTAGTATATACTATAAGACATTTTAAGAAACTTATCAAATTTTTATCGTACAACTAAGCCATACGTTCTCATCAAGCTATGTTGGAATGTTATACGCTTTTAACAAATTATTTATGTTGTAAGCATTAACTCTCTTTCTAACAAAAAACAGAGAGAAAGTCTCAAGACAGAAGTCAAAAATCACAGAGAGAGAAAGAGTTAAGTTCTAGGTTAGGTATATCTAGAGAGATATCTAGATGATAAGATGCTTCATATTAATGTAATGTATATATAATAGTATATTATATATGATACTATATATATATATATATAATCATATATATATATATATATATTATATAGTATATAGTATACAATGTAACTCGTAGTAATGTCTGTCTGTTCATAAATCACCTTCACGGCGCAATGTATGTCAATTGCTTGTTTATTCTATTGGAAAGGGTGCCATATAAAGGATGAGTTTCTTGACCTACGCTCTTTTTTTATATTTATAATATTAAAGTTAAAAAATATAAATAATGTACGATGAGACACGCAGTTATTTTTTTTTTCCTTTTTTTATGAGGTTTTATGACACAATGACAAAATGCTTTGGTTTAATTTTGCCAGTTTAGACTTAATCTATAATTTCAAGCTGTATATGACAGGGTAGGCAGAGGACACCTAGTATTAAGGCACTGCTCAATTTTCGAGGCATAGCGTGTTGAGTGGCGGAATTCAACGCCGCATATGCTTTATCATATGAATGAAAATAATTCATTTCCCCAAGCGGGAATAGAACCCACAACCGTCATGTATACAGACAGACACTTTGTCTATATTCATTCATTACATATATGTAATATGATTATTATAGTAATTTGCGAAGCTCCTAACATTAGGCAAAGGGCTTCGGTCACTACACTTCCTCATTAAGAACGCAGACGTTGTGCAACGTATGCTTACATCCATATATGTATGTATGTATGTATATACGTACACACTGACCGAGTAAACGGATCCACTTAGCTTCATCTATTTTTTTTTATAAGAAGACTTTGCTATTTTATATACCCAGTGTTTACTTCTTGTTACCAAAACTGAGAAATCATCGATAATTTTGATTTTATATTTATTTTCATTTTCTCATTCAGATAATATAAAATGATATTAAATCAGCCTATTACTGTCCACTGGACATAGGCGGCATAGGAGGACATAGGCCTCCCCTAGGGTGCGCCAGAGATCCCGACCCTCCGCCTTCCGCATCCAGTCAGAGCCGGCTACCTTTTTTAGGTCGTCGGTCCATCGAGCTGGAGGGCGCCCTACACTCCGATAAAACTGATAAAAACCAACGTAGTATTCTAATATGACAATATCAAGCCTTTGTTCAAATATATTAAGTAAATTGTAAGTTTACGTAGCTTAGGCCCCCCACGAGGTGGAACGATGACCTGGTGAAGATATCCTGAACGGCCAAGAACCGGAGGCCTATGTCCAGCAATGTCTCCCGGTTGATATGATGATGATGAAGTTTAAAAAAAGCCCAACTGGGCTAAATACGTTAGAAATAAGCTTACTTGGCACGTTCTTCATCGGACAATACGTTTTGTTCATCGTTTCCGTTTTCACCGTCGCTGAACACCGACGCCGAGCTCTGGTGATGTTCTGGTATCTGAAAAAGGTAAAATGATAAAATGATTGTTTTTAATATAATATATATATATATATATATATATATATATATATATATATATATATATATATATATATATATATATATATATATATATATATATAATATATATATATATATAAATATATATATATATATATATATATATATATATATATATATATATATATATATATATATATATATATATATATATTACTTAATATTTTTGTTTAGGCGGAAAGGATATAATATCTAAGATATTATTTTTTAATTTTTTATTTTCCCTACTAATATTGTCATGTTTCAAATCTAACTCTATAACACCTATCTATAAATAGGAGATAGTGATTCGTCACTACGTGATCTCTACTTAAATACAGCAAATATATGAAGATATCCAAAAAGTATAATAGATAAAATGATTCCCACACAATTGTAAGCAGCTCTGGAAGTCTTCATTTTTTAAACGCTTCATACCATAATACTCTATCCCGAATATACCAGGATATGCAGGGACCTACTCTTTTAACATACTGTTTCACTCAATTTTTTAAACAATGCATAACATATATACATATAATATATAATAAATCATATATATGTTATATGTTCCTAATAAATCTGTATGGTAAAATAAATTCACTGACCATATATATAGATCGTAACGAGTTCAAATCCATTTCACGAGCACAATATAACAATTATGAACTAAATTATGTATAAATGTGACGAAGTAAACGACTTCTTCATTATCTTATACATACGAGAAAAACAAATGTTTATATATTTCCATAGAGTCGTCAATTTTTTTTTTATTGTATAGAGTTAATGTCATTGTGGAGAAGTACTTAGTTGTTGGTGGTAGTGGATCACGTCCCCACTTTTATTATGATGGTGATTAATGGGTTTTTTTATTATCCCATGACGCTTTTTAGGCGTGAAATAAATCTGTTAAGACATGAAGTTTTAACACTTTTTGGAAGAGGTTCAAGGGGTATTATTTTTATATGTAGCGGTATTAGAAGCCGCGCCTCATCGAACAGCCACCTCTTGTACCACTGAGCGTAGTATACGTCACACGTAGTTCACCGTCAAATATATATATATATATATATATATATATATATATATATATATATATATATATATATATATATATATATATATATATATATATAAAAGAAACTGAAAAGCTATACTCTCCGCCATTCCCCTTCCTCCTACGTCTTGGTATGTATTTGGAGCCAAATTGTAAAAAATATCTTTGAACTAAATAAACATTTTTCTTTGAAATACCAACTAGTCTTAAGAAACATTATCTTACATTACATTTAGTAGCAAATATTTGCCCGATAACGCGGGTATTGACCAACGCTTGCTCTATTTAAAACAGTTACAGTATAGTAAGAGAACAATTAATATAAAATATATATTATTTTTGGCACAAGAGGTACACACAAGCCTCGGTTAACCTTTGAGAATACAGTGTCGAAGATACTGGAGGAAGGTCACATGAATAGTATGAGTACCTCCCGTTGAGCATGGATGAAGAGGTATGTGACATAAAGATAAGGCGAAAGAGATATGGATGGAACTTAGCGCTTGGTGCTCCGTTCTCTGTGGCTGCCCCGCTAGGGATAAAACGTGAGGATTGCTTTTTTTTTTTTTAATTTAACGCTGTATAATAGAATAGGTAGTGAGAGTCTAGTGTTCAGACACTTTCTGCCCAAGCTGTAGCTGTGTGTATTGAAGTATATAAAAATTGGACCTATTTTAGCATTCATACGAGTATATACTGTTATTATAAAAATAGAATGATAATATATACGTTGTACAAGGTTCGATTCTCGATAGACACGAACATTTTAGCCATCATTTGTATAAAAAGCCTAATTTATATGAAAATCTGACCTCAGTTAGTGGGATGCAGTCACAGCCACGCTTCACACTGTACATACTGCACCGTAGGAGCAAACTGCTAATGAAAATGAACCAATTAACTAATGGACCCAGATAGCTAATTAAGTCTTAGGTACTTGTTCATTGTACGTGGAGATTTGATTTAAATCTATGTGAGAATATGAGAGGAAAGAACCGTCATTCTTCACTTTGCAAAAATAATGGTCAAGTGCGAGTCGGAGTCACTAGATCGAGGGTTCCGTATTTCCATGATAGTAGGTTTTTATTACGCGACGAATTTCTTATGAATGTGGAAAAAACTAAGTTAACTTAGTAAATGCTTGTATCTTTTGAATGACTGACTTAGAAGTTTGATTTTTTCTGTACTTTAAGGATCTACCGACCTGGATGTTTAGCATTCATTTCAGCTTGATAAGTATCAACATGGAGGTCCACGTTATATAAACAGACGATGAACAACAAAGTAATGCTATATTGTATTTGAGATAGGTACCCTAAACACATTGTATATAAAGTAGTAGAAATAGCTTTACTTAAAAAACGCCTATTAATAATAGTTAGCTAATAATTAAATATATTAAATATACTAAAATTGAGAGAGTCGTGTCAGCGGCAAGCCGCGACATCTGTACCGACTTTACGCTACCACAACGGTTATGGGTTCGATTCCCTTGATGGGGAATATGATTTTCCCGCATATAGCAAGGCAAGACCGAGGGAACCTAGTGTCAAGACTCTCCGTGTCCATTGGAGTTGTTACATTGCAAATATTTTAACTTCATTTATAACGAAATACGATAAATGTGTGGAGATAAAATAAATATTAAAAAAAAAATACAAAATCAAATAAAAAAATTATATATATGAACATAAATTCTTCAATCGATAAAATAACTTCTAGCGACATCTACACCTAGGTACTAGAACTACAAACTACATAGGATATTGACGTGACTTATATACAGACGCCTCTACTATAGTTATTTACTAGCTTTACCGATAGAGGGCTTTAAAACGGATGATTTTAAGCAGTTTTGAAAATATTATATTATATTATAATATATAATATTATAATATTAACACTACTGAATTTGAATATTATGTTAAAATATGGATAAACCTTTAAATATAAAATAATGGAGAATATTTTATATATGGACATATTCTCGTATGTAATGAAGTAGACAGAATGAACCTAATGTAAACAAACTCCGCTCTCCACCCTCTGCCAAATTTGTATCTGCAAGTGAGTTTTCACTTACACCTGTCACAAGACACCTGACACATAAGAGCAATGCATAAAAATATAAAAAAAGAAGATTTCTAAGTTTAATTTTCAACATTCATTAGTAAAGTGTATACTCTCACACTATATGACGATGAGTGGTTCAAATATGATTGAGTTCGAATATATATATATATATATGTATATATATATATATATATATATATATATATATATATATATATATATATATATATATATATATATATATATATATATATATATATATAAATATAGAGGAAAATTTATTTTCCATTTCATAGAAGAAGTCACGGGGAGGCGCTAGTTCACTATAATTATAACAGTTTTGTGAGTTATCAAGTTGGAACTGGCAATGAATACAATTGCTAATATGTACGTTTTGTTTTACCATTTCCGGTTTGACGCCTCGAAACTATTTAATAGAGCTGTTATATCCTTATATATATATATATATATATATATATATATAAGTAAATATAAACACACATATATATATATATATATATATATATATATATATATATATATATATATATATATATATATATATATATATATATATATATGTGTGTGTTTATATTTACTTATTTTTATTTTTAATTTTTTTTATAAAAATTGTTATTATAAATTCAGTTTTAAAACAAACATTATGACACTGTCATTGCGCAGTGACGTTAAGAAATAATATCGTCTGACTGTACACGCAGCGGTTATGGGTTCAAATCCTATGAGGGAGAGGGACGGAGAATAGATTGTTTTCATTTTTCTATGATAATAAGACAAAAAAACGGTGAGTTCCGCCAACCAACAACGTCTGAAAAGGTGAGATCGGTGTGTCTTAACACTGAAATCTTTTTGTCTATCCTGTTATAAACACAAAGCATATCCCACTTATGGCAGGATCCACAAGGAGAACCTAGTATCAGCCTAGAACCTAGTATCAGTGTTTTCCAGCCACCTGAACTCCAGTGGGCGGCTAGCGGAAGACTATCTCGCTAGAGGAGAGCGGAAAGAAATTGAAATATTTGAATAATCCCACCCAAACTCAGATGGTTAGATGGAGTAACCGAAGACCTTAAGACCTTTGGTCTAAACAATTGGAAGAGTGTGGCTCAAGACAAAGCGGGCTGGAACAGAGCAGTTTTGGAGGCTCGGGCCCATAAAGGGCTGTATCATAATGATGATGAATACCTCCAAGTAGGTATTGATCCCACAATCATTAGTTAAGAGCTGTCTCAATACTTCACGATTGTCAAATAATATACCTACCTATAACTAAGCTTCAAATAGACTTTGCTTATAAAATTACAAAAAAATCTTAATTTACACATTTGAACATTTAAAAGTGTTATGAAAATATTTATAGACGAGTATGAAAAATTTGTATTTCGTGACTGGAACCCGCGCCTCTTAGGTACAAGAGGCACCAACGATATCCAAGAGGCACGGGTTCGAGTCATTAAGTTCAAATCCTTATACGTTTTTGCAAATATTTTTCTATTTGCTGCCCTACATATATGTACATTGATTTTCTTATTAAACAAATATTTATAGTAAAACTGTTCATAATTATACAATAAGATGAAGATAATGTGTGGAATTAAAGTAAATGCTGTTAATATTTACTTTTAAGATAATATTGATATAAATATAGTATAAAGATTGAGACATACATTTTACAAAATCATCTTAGACGTCTCTAATCTCAAAATCTAAGATCTTTTAGACGTCTATTATACATTATATGAAAATATCCAATTTATCAAGCCTTCATTAAATCACATCTACGAGTATATTAATTAAATTACTTAAAAAAAATCTAATAATAACCTTTTTATCCAAAAAATTGTTGATACTATCTGAGCTATTGGAACTGCACTCAATACTATCGTCGCTGTTGAGACCACGCTCTAGCCCACTCCCACTGTCTCTCTCACTCTCACTTTTGCTTATGTCTGAATCGGATTCAATCCACAACGGCGAGCGATACTTGAATGTTTGCGCGAACGCGTTGAATCGTGATTCATTGTTCATTTGCGATGTCGAATATGAGTTCTTCATTTTTGATGTAATACCACTTTTGGAGTTTTAAGCAAATATAATATATTATAAGGTTTAATTAATCACTGTTTTTAAAGTAAAGCTACTAAAATTTTATATATTAGCAAAATCTCCACAATTATACTACAATATTATAAAAATTAAATGACTTCCTTACGTACTACAAATATAGTAAGTAAGATCACATCAAGCCACTTTCACTTTATTACCTACGACAGTACAGGCAAGGGATTTACAATTAAAAATATTTTATAGGAGAATATCTAGGTAATTTATAAGAGAGAATTCACATATATATATAAGATGAAGATCACGGGCACTACGTGTAGACAAATAGGACACGGGACGTTTAGACTGACCTTACGTACTAGTGATGGGCTTAATTTTTTAAATTTGAATCGTACATATTTACGGTAGTGAAATAGATATCGGTATGTAGTTAATTAGGGTTTATGAACTATACTTTTTAATTAAGTATTTACTTTTTCATTGAGATACTTTACTAGATTTTTTTTTTTGCCTATTGTATAATTTTATACATTCATATTTGAAGCCATAATCGTCGTTTTTAATCTGATATATTTCCACAGCACGATGGAGAATTATGTTAAGTATAGAAAAAATTAAGAAAAGCCTAAAAAAGAATTCCCAATTCTCCAAAATTCAATTATGAAACAGAAAAAGGTAAAGCCTACATTTGTCATATGTATTTTTTTTAATGAAAAAAAAAATCAATATAGAGTTGTGGATAGCAACCATTGTATATAATATATCGGAATCGCACGTCCCTACTGAGGATGTGCTCCGTGCTCGGTCAAATTCGTTAAACATCTTAAAGTAAGTGTTCGCCTTGTTCGTCATTTAAATAAAAAAGTGTATGCAAATATATGGAAAATGACCTTTAAAGAAATACTTGATAGGCTTAATAAAGATTTATTTTGTTAAATTCATTTTTGTTTAAATATAAAATGATAACAGCTACTAAGCTACGCACAAACATAGCTACAGTTACTTGGAATATATAAATGTTATATTCTTTATAATTCTAAATTTGTTGATAATTATCTATAATAGTATAAGAAATAACACTGTTTTAGCTTCACTTCTAGACACTGCTTGTTAGTGGCGGATCTCCACGCCTCACATGTCCTATGCCAAAGGAAAGAAATCCATTTCTCAAGTGGGGGTCGAACCCACGACCATACGCTCTCCCACTACACCATGTTGGCCCCAAACAAATACAATATATATATATATATATATATATATATATATATATATATATATATATATATATATATATATATATATATATATATATATATATATATATATATATATATATATATATATATATATATATAAATATATATATATATAAATATATTCAATTTCAAATAATTTTATTCATAGTAAGAATACATGATTCATTTTTTGAACGTCAAATACATTACCACCGGCTCACTAAAGTTAATGCCTCACACATGAGAAGAACCGGCGCAAGAAACTCAGCGGGACTTCTTTTTTTTTATATTATTATACAATTATTCATTGTTGACAATGATACGCTTGAGATAGACTGGAGCGAGCACTTCATTCCCAAGGCGTGTTATAATTTACAAAATCATTAATTACCTTTAACACACAAACGTCGTTTCACTATTTTTTTAAATTGTGAAATAGGACGTTTTCGGACGTTTTCTGGGATCCTATTGTAAAAGCGTACACACTTTCCCATGAAGGAATTGCGGACTCGATGCAATCGAGTTACAGGCGCGGTAAGTTTCAACCTATATCTAGTATTAGTATTGTGTACATCGCCAATTTTAGTGAAATCATTAATATTTTTTTTACATATAAAACATTTTCGAGGATATATTGAGACGCAACTGTCAATATATTAATTTCTTTAAATTTGTCTCTTAAAGATTCTTTAGGGCTTAAGTTATAGATTGAGCGAACAGCTCGCTTCTGCAGGACAAGAACTGCATTGATCGCGGCTGCATTACCCGAAAGTATAATGTCATAAGACATATACTTATATACTTATCTACTTTTATACTTTTGCTTATTGAGTTATCAAATGAGGTGTTGCGATCTGATAATATCAATTATATGATTTATTTGTTAAACAGATGACCTACATGAATGTTTGTTTAGTCTAAATTTTTTAGGTTTGTGACGATAATTGAAACCTAGGTACCTAACTATCTAGATTAGATCTCAATCAAGTAAAGGTACGTCTAGTCTAAGTCTACCGAAAATTTGAAAAAAAAAATTGCGATACATGACTTCAATTACGTGTCATATTGTTATGATTATCAGAATATGATATAAAAATATTTAATTTTAATATAGAAAAAATATATAGGTCAAGTGCGAGTAGTACTCGAGCACCGAGGGTTCCGTACCAATTTCATGTCAGCTGAAATTAGATCTTATTAAAATTGACAATCTTAAGTTTGCGGGCGTACGCACTCAACTTGTATGAAATGAACTATGGATATGTTTTTTTTTTCTATGATAAACTTACAAATTTTCTATTTTCGGTGCTTTTTCTTCATCTTAACTATAATTGTAGCTCCTTTGCTTCCCTTTCGTTTCCAAATTTTCATAATTCTAACACAACGGTAAGTAACCAATACATTTTGAATACGCGGTGAATTTCAAACAACATAATATACATTAATGTCAGCTTGATAAGCTTCACTTTATTTAAAAATAAAATGTACTTGACACACGTATAGACAGACAAACGGACGGAACAGTTCTTTTTGATGTACGGAATCCTAAAAAAACATTCCTCCAAGCAAAAATAATAGAGGCTGTTAACAAAACACGCTGCAATAGATTACTATAATCTACTTATATTCACATACATACTTTTATCCGAGTCATATGTGTCAAATTTTTGCTTATCTTAATACCAGATAGCTATTTCCTATTTTTCTTCGCTTTACACGTTATATGTATATATATATATATATATATATATATATATATATATATATATATATATATATATATATATATATATATATATATATATATATATATATATATATATATATATATATATATATATATATACATATATATTAATTAAGTCTGTATGTTTATACCTTTTTGCACCTGGATACTTACATTTAAGCTATTTGAAGGACTCCGCAGACCCTGCCTGTGACAACTGTTCAAAAATTCTGGCACCGAAAAAGATGCCCTCTTAAAATCCCTCATATACGACAACGTGCTTTCCCCACTTGAAGATGGCGACACCACAATTTCCTTATCCGATTTTACTTCTGTTATTTTAATTTCAGGAGTAGGTGAACGTAAATCTATTGGGCTGGCAAAATTGTGGTTCACCCTCGTTTGAAGATCATCATCGTCTATATATTGTATGTCATTCGGTGTTCCATTTGCCTCCAGTATCAATCTTCGAGTTACTGGAGGCATTTCCACATAATCATGAGGATAGGAAGGAATGTTTATACGAAGATCTGGCTTCTTTCGGACTCTCATAGCTAATTATTAAATTGCCTTCAAATTCAAGTCTAATATTTACTTCGATACTTAATTCTATAGATAACGCTTATCTCGCCCGAGGATACATTATGCAAAGTGGAGAATCTAATCTTGATATAAAACGTAAAATCTCAATACACTATCACTAAGAAATATTAAAATAATAAATATTAAATTCGAATTTATTAGAATGAGCACACCGACAATTGTACTGTTATAACAAAAACGTAACACTAAAGTGAATTTCTTTTATTTATCAAATTTACTGGTATCATTTAGTTTGATAAGAACCGACGTAAGATAGCAAAGTATCAAATAAATATATGATATGCTAGGAATCAGTATCGTCATTTAATTTATCATACACACTCGTCATCGAGAGTCATTGAGCAAATATCTTTAAGATGTTGATCCCAGATAAGTATCCAAATGCTAATACTGTGGCTTTGGAGCTATAAAGCAATTAGATGGTTTAAAAAATTAGGTTGCTATAATAAGGTTATTGAAGGTTAAATTTGTTAGCAAAAACTTGGAATGGAATAAATGTGCAAATACATGTGAATATACAATATATAACAATGATATTATTTTTGGCAAATAATGAAAAAAAAATAAAAAAAATGTAGAGAAAATTAAGGTAAAGTAGACAAAATTCGCTACCTTATTGACTTCAAATCCACGTAAAGTCTCTGTGAAACGCGCGAACTGAGCATTTTTTTGTAATGACAGTGAGATTTTAACAAATAAACGTGCATTGAGAATTTATAAAGTAAATATTTACCTGATCTTGTGTATTCCTCATATACTCTTGTCGTAGCAGCTCTAAGTTTGGTAGAGTTGGCATCGATATAGAGTTCCGTCTCAAGCTGGCTCTCCTTTGTTCCATTTCTTTCTCTTCCATTATTAAATCATTTGACTCTTGCGCTCCAGCAGCTCTCGATGTAGTGGGTGTAGAGTCAGATATATCTGTAGATTGAGTGCTTGGACTGTTTGGCTTGGATGATTTAGAAGAATCTGGATCTAAAGTTATATATAAAATCCCTTCAGGAGTATCAACAACTATAGTATCCTTATTTGGTGAATGTATAGCACCTAAATCTGATGCGTGTAGCTTTCTCTCTTCGATCATTTCTCCTTTCTCTACATCTCGATTGCGTTTCGGTTGTATTGGCTCATCGGGTCTTACATGTTCAAGTTCTACAAATTCATCAGCGTATGGTATGTTTGTGTTCAATCGTATTTCGGGGGAGTTGAGACCTTTTGCGACAGTAGCTTCGTTTGCCATTTGTTATTATTTCATAGTAGACATCTGAAAATTGTACATTAATTTATTCTTAGACGGTAAAAGGTTAAGATTCTTGGAAAAATGGAAACTACTCTCCAGTTTTTCCAAGAATCTTAATAATATCATGTACTATAGGGGTGTACAATGCTTAACAAAGCAAATATATACAAAAATACAGGGAAACATCTAAATGTATACAAAAATAATATGACAATTTGTCATAATAACTAAAATTAAAAAATTACTTTATGATGTAACCTAAATTAGCTATAAGTCACAAAGATATTCATCATCAATTAAAGGTTCTTTACTTTTTAAATTATCTAGAAAATCTTGTCAATACCTTACAAAACCAAACATGGCGGACAAAATAAACCTGAGGTATGCTAATTTGATATGACAATCGCTAATCAACGCTAACATGTTTTCCTTATGTAACTCTACACTATTATGTTCCTCCAATAATTAATATTAAATGAATTTCCTAACTAATTATATATATATATATATATATATATATATATATATATATATATATATATATATATATATATATATATATATATATATATATATATATATATATATATATATATATATATATATAGGTGTGAGAGTCAATTAGAGTCAAGAATCAAAATAAAGAAGAAAACAAACTGACAATATCACAAAATATCTTATATCTATCTAAAATCTATCTAAAAAACTATTTTATTCTCAGAAATGATTCTCCTTTTCCAGCTCTGGAAAGCGTGGTGGGTTCCGCCGCTCAACACGCAGACTTGAATTTGAATTTACGATAGATATTACATTTACTTTGCAAAAAAAAATGTTAGTTAGTTTCACACTGTATGCGGCATATGAGGAGGCAGAGGGACCCAAACGTCAAAACAATTCTTCGGGACACTAGTCGCGGAGCTGCACGCTGCGAGTTGCCTTCATATTAGAACGAAAAAATAAAAAATAATATTTCCCCGAATGGGAATCGAATTCACAACGGTCACGTTTATTCTGTTTAGCGTTTAATAGTCAATACATTATCCCAGGTGAAATAAACAAAAAATGTATGAACTTTCATTAGTACATTTCTTTTCTATAACAGCCCACATATGTCACACACGCATATGTCTAAATCATTGCCATCATTATTATCATCATTGTCTGATATTTAATATTACATATAAACGATATTGACTCGACTATACTATATATACAAACCGTACACACAGTATACCGTGTACTGAGTGCTCTAATAACCAGCTTCTTTACACAGATTATAATAAATGTAAATATAAATGTTTTCTGCTGTCCAATAAGGTTGTATATAAGGTATTTGTAACCACTAACAAGGCATGTCTAAAGTTCGGGTGGAAATGATGAACGGAGGGTTTTGACACTAGGTAGGACTGTATCTATCCTGGCATCCGGCAAAAGGCGTAAAATTGGAAAAAAATACCTTATATATATATTAAATACATACAATACTACATACAATACAACCTTATTTTAGCGGAATTTAAATTCACTGTAATTATCTAAAAAGGTGATTTCTGTTTATAATGTGTTTTATAAATATATATCGCTAACCACAAAATATGTTTAATTTTTTTTAAATTATACTTTATCGTGCGTTCCCATAATATTTTCTAATAGAAAAACCAAGAGCAGAGCGTCTTGTCACTGCACTTGAGATTTTTTTATTGTTATACGAGAAAATTTTAAAAATTCTAGCCTTTATAAGATACTCGTCACTATCAGACCATCACGTCACTATCACTTACCATCAAATTCCCATAGAATTAAATATTAAAAAAAAAACTTTTCCTTCAAAAGCTACTGTACGATGAATAGAGTGTATTTACAATTTGCTGTTTACAGTCGCGTTATCTCAAAGATTATCATATTATGTATTTTACGTCACATGCTTTGAGGACCTTGTGTTAAATCTAGATATATTAAATGTTATCACGGATAGTCACGCGGCCACGCGATGGTCGCGAATTCGAATCCCGTTACAGATGAAGTTTTTTCTTTTTAAATTTGCAATATTTCATGCTTATTTATGGTACGTTTTCACGATTTTTGGTATTCGAAGGAAGTAATGCCATATGTGTTGACACATTGGCATGTTGGGTGGCAGAAGCCAACACCGTGTCATGTGCTACCAGAGTAGGGAAATGGATTTAATTAATTTTTACCATAATCATACATATGTCGAAGAACCGATTGCCGTTGGAGCAGACGAGTTCCAGAGTGAAGACCGCGAATTGGCAAACAGAGTGTAGGGCGCCCTCCAGTTCGATGGACCGACGACCTAAAAAAGGTAGGCGGCTCTGATTGGATGCGGAAGGCGGAGGACCGGGGTCTCTGGCGCACCCTGGGGGAGGCCTATGTCCAGCAGTGGACAGTAATGGGCTAATTTGATGATGATAATAAATTCCGTGAGAATGAGAATGGAACCCGTCAAAATCATATTTATGGTAACTTTTACTGTCTACACTTCCACACACCTACGAGAATAATAAGAAATATTGATATTTCCGTATATATAGTGTTCATCACACATTAACATTTAGAAATTGAACGTAGCCGGCACTCGAACCCGCACCTCTTGACAACCGTACAAACGCTCAAGCCACTTAACCTTATTACTGTTCTAATCGAACTACGGTGAAATTTTTATACCTTTGTAAGTAGCACGCGCTTGTTGCACATATAGCAGGAACCTAGTGTTAAGACACTCCGTTCTCCACGCCCAATTCTTTCTTATAATATGTTGTGAAACTGAAATAATGAATTCCTAATGGGAATTGAACCCACTATGCTGTGCCAAGAGAGCCATTTAGAATTTAAATGTTAAACATTTTTTAAAGTATTTCAATAATTTTAAAGTGTTAATCCACATTAAGGATAAAAAAAATACTTACAGAAAACGAGTTTACAGGCTTATATATATATATATATATATATATATATATATATATATATATATATATATATATATATATATATATATATATATATATATATATATATATATATATATATATATATATGTATATAATACTTACATGTACTGGTGCGTACTTATGTAGGTATATTTAAGTGTAAATCTTGTAATACACGAACAACGCGACAAACACAAGTGACAATATCCCGTACAACACCAAATCTAAGTAATTCAGGCAAAATGAGTTTTCGCAAGAGAGTTTTTTCCATATTTCCATTTTCACTTCTTTTTTTATTATTTGTACTTGCACTTTTTTTTTAATTTTAGTGTGTTTTGTATGAACTTTGTAATGTTTTTTAATTAATTGTAAAAATTATACAGGTTCGCTATAAGAATAAGAACTAAATCGTTTAATTTATAACAATGTAGATTCAATTTATTTTCCATACATACATATATACATATTTATACATACATATATACATATTTATTTATATATATACATATTTTTGTATGAAATTCCTTTTTAATGATCTTTATATAAAAAAGTTCATATTATTCTACTTTTAGATATAGAAGAAAAAGCTTAGCATTCTTTGGATCCATCGCTTTGTAGGGAGAGGAGCTTTGAGCAGCGAAGAGTAGGGTTTAAGGGACCTCTTTGAATTGCGCATTAAGGCTCTCCTATATGAGTACAGCTCTCTCTGTACCGATACGAGATTCGGCATGAATCTACTAGTGCCGCCTTCGAAGAACGTTCTAGAAATGTATTCATGATAGTTCTGGACAGAGAGAGAGCTTTTAACAAATTTTAGAGAGATTTCGCTCTCCCTCGCTCTTAATACCTACCTTAATAACTCGTACAAGTGAAGCTAAGCATCTAAAATGTATAGAAACTATATTATTAAACAAAGAAAGAGATAGAAATACAGAAAGTGAGAAGGAGTAAAAGAGACAGACTATCTAATTAAACCGAAATAGATCAAAATTGGCTATGTGACCTTCACAGAATATATGCATACTATTAGTGAATGATCGATACGATAATGATTTTTTTGTTGCATTTTTTTTTAATTCTGATCGATTTCAGCATAGAGGAGTGCTCTTTATATATATATATATATATATATATATATATATATATATATATATATATATATATATATATATATATATATATATATATATATATATATATTTTTTTTTTTTTTTTTCTGTATGTATCCTTCGATTTAAATTATCGATGTACATTATAATTAAAGTTTTTGTTACAAATTGTAATTATTTCGGACATATCGATCCTTTTGACCATGTTTTAGAAAATATGAATACTAATGCTACCTTCTTATATTAAAATCAATATATATTCAGTACAGGATATATATATATATATATATATATATATATATATATATATATATATATATATATATATATATATATATATATATATATATATATATATATATATATATATATATTATATATATATATATATATAATATTGTTGTAATGTCTTTCCTTCAATATTATTTCACTTGGTTGCGTAGTTATTAAGCTAGTATTTTATATTTTTTTTTTCATTTGGTAAAAACACTTGGATCTAAGATCTGCGTTTCTATGTTAAAATTCGAAATATTTATTTATATATTTAGCTTCACGCTGTATCCCGCACATAGCAGGGTAGGCAGAGGGAACCGTAGGTTGAAGGCACCTAGTGTTAAGACACTCCGTTCCCTACTTTATTCGAAATACGTAATGTCTTTAATCCGGGCAACACACGGCCATGAGTCCCGTCACTGAACGTGTCGAAAGGAACTGAGTATATTTGCCTACCCTGCTACATGATAAAAACTGAAGCTACAAAAAAATATATTAAATAGTACATAAATCTGCCAATTTAAAATTTTTATGCTATATATTTTAGTATTTATAATTAAAATCAAAATATTCTTTATTCAAATAGGCTATTACAAGCACTTTCGAATCGTCAACTAACATAAGTGTCAGTATTGTCAGTCTTACTAGAAGCTACCATCAGCTCGGAGGGCAGTTCTGTTGAGAAGAGCTGGCGAGAAACTCAACTGTTGCTCTTTTTAATGTAAATTTACAATATATTTACAACTGTGGCTTAGCCTCCCGAATGAGTATCATAATAAAATATTATTTCATAAACATACAATTTTGCTGAATAAGTATGACAAATACCCCAACCGTATTACAGGATACCATGTTATGTGACCAAACCAGCTAACGTCATAAACAATAATACATTTGAAACTACTTTATTTATGAGAATTTATGACTTGGAAAATTATATTAATGGCGTAGTGGGGCTGGTACCGACTGAACGCGATGGTTGTGGGTTGTGGACTCCACCTTATCCTCATAAGTAATTTCAATTTTCCTACTATAGTAATACAATTTTAATTCCACCATTAACCACACAATGTCTTGAATTCGATCGAACAGCGTACTAGAGAGTGTTTTGGCTCTATGTTCTTGTTTCTGCACTGCTATAACGGTACGTCATTTCTACTTCAAATATTTTTTTTTGTTTAGCTTCACGCTGTATCCCGCACACAGCACGGTAGGCAGAGGGAACCGTAGGCAGAAAGAACCTAGTGTTATAAATTCCTTATTTTATACTTCATTTATACAATTCATTAGAAACTTGTGAATTCGATTAATTATACATTTGTTAAGTTTTCTCATTACAGTAGATGACTTACCATTTAGATCTATTATCGTTTCATCTAACTCATTATTACCACAATGGCAACCTTTTTTGGCGGATTTTTGCTAATATTTTAACTGTTTACTATGAAACTTAGTACGTTCTTCTTTTTTTTTGCTTTACGCATTACCGTAGAGAAAATTTAGTGTTAAAACACTCCGTTCTCCGCTTACCATCAGATTTCTATCAATTTGAACTGACTTGTTTCGGTTCATATTGCTATTGAGTAAAATTTTTTTTTTCAGCTTCACACTGTATATTACATATACAGCCGTCACTTACAGCTTATAGTCAGACGGTACCGCTGCTGTACAGTAACGTCAATCTCTCTCGCTCTCTTGTTCTCTCTCTCTCTCTTTTTTTCTATCGAATGCGACCTAGGTATGTAAATTATTAACATTTTTATTGTATTTATAAAATACAATTTGGAACCAGAATTTGAATCTGCACTAATCTAATTTAATTTTTGAATCAATGCTCAGATTTTTAAACTACTAGCGCTATCTCGAACGTTAAACTAAAATATTTAATTATAATAATGTACTTTATTAGATCGAATGCTTCATGAATCGATTAGTTAAATCGATTTAGTTAGGTAGAGAGAGGAGAGAAGACAGTGGAGGTGAGCATACGTATCTTATGGGGCAGCTTTAAACCTACACTTGGATCGCGAGTCTCAGAGCCTGTACTGAGCTCCTCTCCCTAAAACGCGGTGTATCCATGGAATGAACACGTCATAAAATATAACTTTTACCCATAACAATATTATTGTGCAAATTAATTTAATTCTAAATAATAAATGAGTTATACAATTTACAATTAATTAAAAAAAAACACTTTTTCAAACAAAAACCGCACGTTAAATTTTGAGTTTGAGTTTAACTGACGAGTTAATTTAACGACATCGCGGAGTTAACTAATTTTAAGTATTTATGGAGGCGATACGTTTATCGTTTAACCGCATGCGGTTTCTAATTAGTTTGTTATTGGTTAAAATTGTATGGCTTATGTATGTATGTATGTATGTATGTATGTATGTATGTATGTATGTATGTATGTATGTATGTATGTATGTATGTATGTATGTATGTATGTATGTATGTATGTATGTATGTATGTATGTATGTATGTATGGTATTTTAAATATTGTGTATAATATAATTATGAGTGCAGTGAGATTCTATACACACAGACTCGTAGTGAGTTCGATTCCCAATCGATAATCATTATTTTTATTTTCATTTACAATTAAAGTGCAATTTTTCGAAACTCTAAATAAAAATATCCTAATGATATTCAAATCTAATTTAAAATATTCTCGTTACTTAATTAGAACCTGTGTTATATATATATATATATATATATATATATATATATATATATATATATATATATATATATATATATATATATATATATATATATATATATATATATATCGGAAAAGAACCTGCTACCTACTTATAGTTTACACCAACATTCTCCCACGTCTGCTCAAACAAACAAGGCTCTTGCTGTAAGTTGGTAACGCGAGGTTATTTAGCAAATACAAGATCATTACAGTAAAGTGGACTCACAATAACCGTCCTTTTAAATTTAAATTGCCAAGAAAATTATATTTCTATTCATGTTTTACTCTTCTTTTATAAAAACAATTGAGCCCATAATAGACTAGGTTTCTAACGTGGACTGAATAAATATCATACATTGGATAAAATACTGTTCTAAATTCAAATTTGGACTATAAAGCTTTGTAAACGCGAGGCTTTTAATACTATAACGACTTCTCGAAAGGCGGAGAGCGGAGAACATAGTGTCATAATGTAAGGTTTTCTCTATCTATCCTTCTAATGGACGGTTACAATACAAAATATTCAGGTACGTATGCAGAATTTCATTGTACACATTTTTATATAAATATCACCATGCAATTTAAATTTTCCTGACAATCTGTCTGTGTGTCTGACTGTAAACACGACAGTTGTGGGTTCGATACCCATGGGAGGGGAATGTATTATTTTAATTTTTGTTCATTCTGGTTACAAGACAAAGCGCAGCGTTGAGTTCCGCAACTCAACAAGCAATATCTCCAAAAGCGAAAAGCAGAGAAGTGTCTCAACACTAGGTTCCATCTGCCAACGCTATCTGCGGTATAGGGTTATTTTTAAGTACGTACTCTTTGCTTATCACGTAAAATAATATATATATAATATACGATACGATACTTGAAATTATAATAAAATATAAGTATCAATTTATAAGTAGTAACTTATAATTGTATATTGGAAAAATAAAATAAAAATGCCATTTATTCGCCATTTCTACAACACCATACATATATTAGTAAGTAGATATAACCGTTATTTTTTCTTTATTCATATATTCTAATAGACCAGGTTCCCTCTTCGAAAGATGGCCATTTCCCTCATAGACCCATTTCACTCCAATTGGTGAAACCAATTTTTTATATTTTCATATTTGCTTGTATATTACAGATATAAATTATAATATATTAAATAATGGTATATATATATATATATATATATATATATATATATATATATATATATAATATATATATATATATATATATATATATATATATATATATATATATATATATATATATATATATATTATAATATATTAAATAATGGTATATATATATATATATATATATATATATATATATATATATATATACAATGTATGTATATATGTATGTACGTTTTAATGTAAATGAACTTGTCACGGTGCGTGAATATGAATTTATAAACAGCTGAGATTGCGGTGTTGTGATAATGTCACACCTTACAGTAACATCTAAATACATTATATACATATATACATATGTATGTATGTAATCGTAGTAGCATCGGTTACATATATATATTATATGTGTATGTGGAATGATTTGATTTGTGGTCAAACATTCTCGAAAAGAGAATTCTGTCAAAAAAAGTAAATCTAGTTAGTCTATTTAAATCTTAAAGCCCAAAACATTATTTGGATTAATATGGATTACATGTAAAATATCAGGGTCCGAAATATATTTTATTCAAGTCGCCACGAGACCTTGCCGGTGATTGTACCTATTGTTTTTTTTTTATTTTTTCATAGCGATAATATCCTCTTGGTCGTCCTTTGGAGAAAGCACGTATAGGTGCTAACCTTACAGCGAAACGGAATGTTTGTTTTTATTTATTTATTATGGCGTCTCGTTTTATCAGGAAAGGTGGAGAAAACCAAGTGTCAAGACACTCTAGTACACAACACAGTAAAAAAATATCTTGATTTCATACGGAAAGAGGGCACTTTGTCCGTATGAAATCAAGATTTTTTTTACTATATAGTTGTACTATATCTATATGAATATATCGCAATATATATATATATATATATATATATATATATATATATATATATATATATATATATATATATATATATATATATATATATATTACCGTATAAATTACATTAATTATTTCTTTCCCAATTTTTGTGATAAGCCTGTCCTTTATCAATAATATAATATGTCAAAGAGCAGAAAGGTTATCAAGGTAGTATTAGTGTAGTAGGAAATTCATCTATTTACAAGATTATTATTTTTATCCGCCATTGTAGATTAATAATTGTGTCACAATTTGTATTGTTAGAGGATACTATTATGTTAAGAAAAAAAATAAAAAAATTAAGCGCGACTGGTACTCGCGCATCGAAGGTTCCGTATCAATTTCATGATCATGAAGATCAGGAACGCTCGACGATTACGATCTCCAACTAACAATCCAAGTTACAAAGTTGACAAACTAAAATTTGCGTTCGTATGCACTAATTTTGTATGAAATGAACTACACAAATAAATTTGTGGTGCTTTTGTTTTGGGATATTTGCATTGTTTGTACTAAAAGTTCTAGCATATTGCCTAATTAATAACTCCATAGGTTTTGATTGCGCGGCGTTTTTCATACAAATGCGGCAACAACTGAGCACAAGACTTAGAAGTTTGATTTTATCTATGCTTCAAGGTCAATGACATTGAATATTTGACATTAACTTCAACTTGATACCTCCACATGGTTTTGACTATAAAGAATAGTCTTGACAAACAAACAGACAGACAAGCCGACGGACAACAAAATCATCCTATAAAGGTTCCGTTTTTCCTTTTGACGTACATGACCCTAAAAAAATTAAAAATATAAAATGTTTTTTTGGAAGCTGTATAAATAGCACAATAAAAAAGCTTAATAATGACAACTGTAGTGAATTTCTTATTATAACAATGCATATATTATTCTTTTATATATTATTGAATAAAGTCTCTCTCCAGCTATGTACGGGTGTGGAGTTTTAACTTCACACACGATAAGGACAGAACGGATTTCAATGCGGTTATCACTAATAAAAAAAAAATCTTTAACAGTTTATGCCTTGCGAGGTAGCCAGAGGGAACGGAGCGCCAAACGCTCTTTCGTCATTTAACATGAAGTTAGTATATACTAACTGGTAAGTAACTACTAACTATAATAATAATAGTATAATTGTACAAAGCAGGAATCAAATCTACGACCTCTAACCAACGATATACTCATGTAGTCACTTGTTTTAATAACTTATAATAATTTTAAAAGTATTTATCATTTACTATCATTTACTAAAATATATAAAATAATTTGAATTTATGAACTTCTAGACATAAATTATTTTTGTTATTTATTGCATATATATATGAAATGGAGGATAACATAGGATGGTTGAGGCTTCGAATACCGCCTAGGGAAATGTTTTTTTCGCCTAGTCTGGCTGGGCAAAATACAGCGTTGACTTTTCTATGGCTAATTTTCAAAAGGCGATACGTGCTTAATAATAAAAAATATATATATTTTTTAATAAATTATCACTTTAAAATATCTTAAAATATGATATACATAATGTTATCGTATCATAATCCATATAAAAAAAAACTACTTACATACACAATAAACACACACAAACAGTAAACACGTAGAATTTAAACACAAAAAAAATTGCTAAACACACTAGATGCGCGTGAGTCGGAAGCGCGGTGGAGACTGCGGCTTTGATACTATAGAAATTCACATAGATTACATCACTTGGCTACGTGTTAAGTAAATATTACTGAAAAAAATTGATAAATATTTTTTTTTTGTACTTAAAGAAGTTATAAATTGATTCTTTACTGCATAATGTTACAAAATTCAGCTCGGAGAGTTGAGTGTCTTCTCTCTGTTTAATTTAAATATGCGAAAAAAAAAGTTTCGCTTATATATGTACATATGTAGGTTTTTTGTCAGGGTCCAACATTACTAACTTTCCATTAACGTTCATTCCAAGCGAACTGGTAGGCAGATATATGTATTTAAGTAAAAACGTTTCATAACTTGGCCTATTTGTACTAAGATTTGTATACTATGTGGTGTAACTTAGCTTAGCTAGAGTAAAGAAATATATGACATAAATATTCACAAGTTTGAACCCACTACTGTCTTGATCACAGAAATAGCAATTGCGTCATAATTCAGGGATTTTTTTTATATATACACAAAAATATTTAAGTTAATTGTATTAGAGCTTATTGTTATACGGTATATGTATACTGTATATATATAAAGGTATAAAGGTATATGGACTATATGGAGGTATATAAAGCTCTTCCGTTACTGAGTGACTGACTTGCAAAATTTGCCAATTTGGCAGGACCCTTGGGGAGAGTAGGGGATTTCCCGAAATAACAACATTTGGATCAAGAACAACTTTACAATTCCAAATTTTACTTATAGATGTAAATAAAATTACCCCCCACGAGGTGGACCAACGACCTGGTGACGGTCACCGGTGTCCGATGGGTGAGGGCGGCCCAGAACCGGACTTTATGGTGCACGCCTTCATCCAGCAGACAATGTCTTCGGGCTGATATGATGAATGATGAATTTTACTGTACACAGTAATGCAGTGGCAGCAATTCTAGATTCCATCGTTATCATAGAGGTCGCCGGTTCACACAAAAACGGATATACAGATATTTGGTCTGCTCCGATAACAATGATAAGTATGTGATAAGATTCCTTCAAGCAATTTTTTTTTTATTAAAGTATAATACATATTTAAAAAATAATCTTAAGTTATAGTGACAATACCTTACCGTTCCATTTTTGTACATAATTTATTGTTAATTGATATTTTTATGCAAACGTAAAACGTAAACGTGAAAATGTAAACGATTCGTTGCCCCAAGTGGGAATCGAACCCACAATCGTCGTGTCTCCTTAAGACAGCCTCATGGAAAATTATAGACAGTTAAAATGCTATAAGTATTTTTTTATCGCTATATTATATCATCACTACTGTCTATAGGTTGTTGAACTATAACATGTAAAAAATGAGTGTAAAAAAATAAGCATTCATATATTTATTTTATTCTTCAATTGACGCAGGCCGTCGAGGCTCAGAGAAATACGGTCTGCTTTTAAACGCTACGGTTTGTGGGTTCGATTCCCATTCGGGGGGAATGAGTTGTCGTCATATTCTTCGCTATGGCTACAATACAATAAAGGCAAAAGCGCAGCGTTGAGTATCGCCACTCAACGCGCAATGCTTTGACAGGCGGAAAGTAGGGAACGGAGTGTCTTAACACTAGGTGCCTGCGGTTCCCTCTGCCTACCCTGCCATGTGCGGGATACAGCGTGAAGTAAAAAAACACGTATATATTATACAATAATATACACATATTATGTAAGTAAATTAATATGACACTATACATAGGCGATAAATAAAATATAAATAAACAGTGTTAATGCCCGCTAAAAATCTTTGAAAGCTAACATGTCGAGAAAATCTTACAGATCATATTTAAGAAAATCTAGTAACACATGTTTCGTATTTTTTTTATTTTTGTAAAATTTTCTCTAAACTAAAGCCGCAATATATATATATATATATATATATATATATATATATATATATATATATATATATATATATATATATATATATATATATATATATATATATATATATATATGAATGTAACTGCAAAATCATATATCATTTTGATTATACATTTTTTTATATAATTAAATAATAATTGAGTTATTTCGAAATAATAAAATTAAGCTACCATATTCTACACACCTCTCTCTCCTACAATAGGGTGTAGAGTTTAGAACAGAGTGTCCTCTCACAAAGTCACTTCTGTCTACACAAATCGGAACTAAAAGAAGATCCTTTAAAACGTCAAAACAGCTGCTTCAAATTTGGCTAAACATATTCTTTGATAACGATGATTTATAGTACATAATTAAAATTTTTATTATATTTACTTGCTTATATATACATATATTTACATGGCAAAGCCTACCATGTAAATGTAAGACTTGTCATGATACTCTGTGAACTATATATTTAAGTAATACGTAAAGGAAGAACTTTGAACATACTGTCTGTCTGTCGCTATGGTGTATTTATATTACTATGCTTATAGAAACAAACATACATATATGCATAAATTGACAAACACATTACCTTCCTTTGCATCACACTGTCAAACTGATAAAGTGTATGTAGTGTAGTTATTTATTAAAAAAAAGAAACAATTATGGGTTCGATTCCCTGGCTGGGAGAATGAACTATTAATTTTTTTGTTTTGATAACACGAAAAAGCGCAGCGTTGAGTTCCGCCACTGAACACGCAATATCTCAAAAATATAGAAAGCGGGGAACGGAGGGTCTTAACACTAGGTTAGTGTTTACTCTTGTGACGGATACAGCGTGAGTTTAAAAAAGAAAGAAAAAAAAATCCATTCCAAATGTAAGAAAAAAATATACAACCTATTTACGTAATTAAAGGTATAAGTTCGCTAATGCGTTCTAATCGAGTCTGTCTGCGTCTGCGCAGGAAACTGGCGCGAGATTCCAGCGAGATAACGTTACATAAGGGTGTGTACATACTATTATTATATATTACATTTATTTGAATTTATTTCTTGTATATAGTTAATTTTAAACTTTTATGTATTATTTGGCGATATTGGTGGCATGATCACATTATATATAGGTTCGATTCCCAGTCAAGCGTCGAATACTATCACCGCGTACAGGGGGCCATAAGGATCTGTGTAAACTAAACTATTTTTAATATTATTTAAATTTCTTTTATACATGAATATTCAAAGGTTGTATGCGGTGTCCTTAAATGATATTCTGCCTCAAGTTTAAGAAACTCTATACAAGTAGACAGTGTGTGCAAAACGGAAGGAATAAGTCGACCTTATTAACAGTTATCTTGTGTGTTCGTTTGTAATACATAGTATAGTATCAATATCATCGCTAGCGTGGCGCAGTCGACAGGGTTTTACACATCGATTGTGGCTTCTAGTAAGTAAGAATCGTCGCGGCGCAGCGGCACACCCTGTGACTGTGAACGCGTCGATTGTAAGTTCGATTCTCACTTGGGGTAAATGAATTGCTTTCGTTTCCGGTAACAAGACAAAGCGCGGCGTTGATTTCCACCACTCAATACGCAATATCTCATACAATACAAATACGTTTTTAAACTCAATTATTGCCCCTAGTTGGAATCGAACCTACACCTATCGCCTGTCCAGTCATACGATTCCCAACAGCGCCGTGATGACGTCAAATCGGATTAAGATAAAGACTGACCTTAATAAGAGTAATCTTGTTTGTCTGTTCGTAATAGAATGGTTTGGAAAAATATTTGTATGTATATATAACGAGCTGTTGCATGGAATTTCATTAACATGTGCTATAAGACGTAAAATCCCGTATTTTTCTCTCGCTCTCTACTCTCTTTCCTCCCGTACAATCCCTAAGGACCCCATATGCTAATGTCTTCAGGTTTCAAGTCTGCATAATTTCAGCTGTGTATATAATACAAATGTTATATAACGCATAGTAAGTTGTTTAATTTTTTTTTCAAAAGCAAAGATAAATGTAAAATATCGGTCAAGTGCGAGTCGTACTCGTGCACTTATGACATGTCAAGTTGACAAACTTAATTACAATTTGCGGTCGAATGTGAGCATTGTGCATGAAATTAATTACATACTTTCAATGTTCACATGTAATGTAAGTTTTAGATTCTAGCCAAATTTCATAATAATAGGTAAGCGGGAAGTGCTTAAGCCTTAAGCTTAAGCTTGAACATTTTACGGGGTTTTGAGAAAACGACCGTGACAGGACAGTTATACACAGACAAACATACAGATTCTGTTGTATTTTTCATTTAGACCTACGGAAAATTTAAAACAGGTGGGTCGTTTTTTACTAACCTGACTGACTGACTCAGTATATATCTAAATATTTAAGTAACACAAATATTTTTTTTATGATAATGGTATTTTGTACCTAATATCTATATAGACAGAAAAAAAAAAAAAAAAAGGAAAAAGCCTCCATTCCAGTGCAATAGTTACGGATTCATTTTGAAAACGGCAAATATAAATATTCAGGTTAATTGTAAATCAAAATCGTAATTTGAAGATTCAAATCCTTAAGCATTCCTCACAATTCAGTAGAGACGGCCTCACGCGTGTTCGTGAGAGACGAATTAGTGCGGCCTTTTGAACATCATGTGATCATTAGCTAACGTTATGTATGTATGTATGTATGTATGTATATATATATATATATATATATATATATATATATATATATATATATATATATATATATATATATATATATATATATATATATATATATATATATATATATATATATATATGTATGTATATTATGAAAATTGAAACCATTGTAACGTAGTGGCGAACAAGTGGCGAAGATTATATTTTTTTTAAAGTGACTCAACGTCGATGAGACGTAAGAAATATTGTATTCATTCAGGATAATAATAAAAATTTCGCTTAATTAAAATGTATTATTAGTTTGATTATTGTTGGTTAATAATTGCAGATTTTACAAAAGGTAACCCGACGGTAATCTTACGACACTATTATATGGACACTGCGCCACCGCTACCTACCAACTCGCTCTTCTATTACTTAGACTGAGTGAATATTGTTGAAAACCGTAAATGATACCATTTGGTATATGGTAGCGGGTTCGATTTTTCAAATCATGTTAACTCCATCGGTGCAGTAGACCAGAATAATGCAGAAGCTTCTTGCTTTTTTTTTGCTTAGCTTGATTACTTCTTGAATGTCCAAAAAGTGAAGTAATCGACAAAATCAACTGTAAAATAAACTAAATAATAATAAAACAAATGCATGTAATACAATTAATATATTATTTAAGTGAAATCTATAATATACTGATAGGTTCACGACGCCCGCCCCTTACTCTAACACTAACAAAGTGAGACTGGAATGTTTCTCAATTTATTTCATATTGAGACGCGAACTATCAAAAATAAAAAAAAAATATTCATATGACACTTCATAAAATAAAATTGAAACTATTACCTTAATTACGACAAATATTTACCGTTTACACAAAATTACCCTTAAAACTACTATTAACAGAATTAAAAAAAAAAAAAAACATTTATTTATACTTTATATAAAAAAAATATCATTAGAAATTTGTTGTAAAACAATCGATACTTATACAAAATCGATATTCTATCCCAATATGAATCGCTTACATACATTGCCTAATGAATCCCACAGATAAAACTTACACACGTACATTAATAGATAGTGATATTTATAATTAATTCGGAACTTTAAATCGATATTAAAAAGCTTCATTAGATAACGTTACGATAGTAAATTAGAGCCATCTCCATCATTGAAAACAATATAACCTCTTAATAGATATATTAATAATAAATGATTTTTTTAATAATTTTAATCAATTATTATATTCAAGATAATATAAATTTAAACTTTACCTTAGAGTTTAAGAAGCTTTTAAATTATACGAAGTTATATAAATTAGTATTAAAAAATATTCAAAATTATTGATATAAAAGATTAAGAGGTTATACAGTTTCCCGCCATTTGCAATTATTCGGACACACGCACCGCGTAACAACGAAAATACTATTAAATTGTCATAACGATTATATATTTTAATTATAATATACTGACTTTATGTATGTAATTCCAGTATAAAGTTATAAAAGATTAATAGCAATTGTATATGTAGAAATAAACAAAGAAGGCTTTCAATATAAAAAAAAAAATGCGATGCCCAAATTTGGTAACCAATAAATATCTTTACAAAATTTAAAACGACATTGAAAAAAAACGATTTAATTTAAGTTATATATGTAAATTTTAAAGTTTTATTTCACTAAGCGAACTAAATGACACTAGAATTTCATACAAGAATCAGTCTAAGCAAATAAAACACTCTTCCTCAGAGGCGACATTCATATTGCACTTATTATATTCAAATAACCTAAACAAAGACGTTTATTTATTTAATTATATTTAAAAAGAAAAATCTTAATACTGGAATTGTAATTATCAACCGCCATTTAATATCAACTTGTGGCGCAAATTAAAACTTGAAACCGCCATCTTGGTTTAACTTATTTGAACAGTAATATAACAATTGTTTAAGACAGTTTACATAACAAGCTTTTAGATATAAATATATTTAAATTTAATAATTTGTGTTCATATATTTTTCAAATGAAATCTAAAAAAAAGCATTTTATAAACATTTCTAAAATGTCTGAATAACATAAAATGTATGCTATGGGTTCAACGGCTGATATTGCAATATCATTATCCAAGCTGTAAGCTTCATAATATTTTATATGTATATATATATACATATATATAATATATATATATATATATATATATATATATATATATATATATATATATATATATATATATATATATATATATATATATATATATATATATATATATATATATATATATATATATATATATATATATATATATATATCTTAATTTGGTTTTTTTACAATACAATATTTATTTAATAGATAATTTAATCAGAAAGGAAAATTAGAGAGAAATGTACAGATACTATTATTACATAATTCTATTTTTACGAACATTTTGAGTCTAGTTCAATTAAGTTACATTAATAGTGATGTCCACAAATGTCAGTCACACAAAATCTACGATAAAGAATCACCACAAAAATCCTTATCCCAATAAATCCAAAATGAATATAAAATTTCAAAAGAAACCTCACCCTACCAAAAAGAAAACTAAATACACCTATAGTATCTAAAAATATAATGGCAACACAATATTTATCACAATCAGCCACAGAACCCATAACTTACTCACATAAAAACTAAGTACATATATGTGACGTCATAAGATAAAAAATAGCTTAGTCTACTAACAACATATTATATATCTATGTATTTAAATTGTAGTATTTTATATATTGGAAACGGATTATAACATATATATATATATATATATATATATATATATATATATATATATATATATATATATATATATATATATATATATATATATATATATATATATATATATATATATATATATATATATATATAATATATATATATATATATATATATATATATATATATATATATATATATATATATATATATATATATATATATATATATGTGTGTAAATCCTAAATCCTGGCGCGCCCCATTGGACAGTTTATAGAAGGCGTGGGTTCGATTCCGGTTACGTTGTAATTTTTTAATGTTTCTAAAGATTTCACATACATATCAAGATTCTCAGATGAACAAACAGAAAAATTCAACATAAAATTGTATCAGATCGAAATTTCGAAATTATTATAGTAATTCAATACAAAATATTCCAATACAGTTGATCTCTCAATTAAAAGGAATATCTGTTATAAATTTATATGTTAAGCATATTGTGCCTTTTAAACTTATTTGACGTCTATTCTGAGTGTGACATTACAATATTTGTTTTTTGTATGTAATATTCAATATAATGCAACAGACAGATGCTATATGGCACCATATATTCTAATATATTAAATAAATATTAAATTAATACTGTTTTCGAATATACTTGTATACATTACAAACTCTTACTTATAGTCTGTGTAAATTAGCAAATTAAAAAAAAAAAAAGCGCACTACATTTATAATTGGAAAATTTCGTAAAGCTCTCTACAATTAAATAATCATAATAATAAATCTGGTCACCTTTCTAACCACATTATTTAAACATTTCTTAGCTAGCAACCTTAACAGAACTCAAGTGTTACCAGTATAAAAATATTACTATTAAATTTAAAAATAATTAAATCTATATAATTCACCTACTTCATTTTTTTTTTTGGAAATTGAGATGTAAAAATTTATTTATAATAAAAGAAATTGACGATTACAATAGTCATGGTTAAGATTAATAATATATTATAATTGATAAAATAAATATCATAGCACACTATATTCTTGCTGACATTATTTTAAAAAATCTTAAAAAATTAAGTAAAATATTCAAAAGTGCTATTGCAAAGATAAAAAAAAAATGTAATAAAATGATAAATAATGAATTATAAATCAATTATTTTGATAAAAATATAATAACTAATATTTAAAATGTAAAAAGTTATTTTATATAATTATTTAAGATATTTTCTTATAGTACATAATTATATACAAAAAAACTGTTGGAAATGTGATATTATTAAGATTATTACTCGAATATTGAAAAAAAGGGCTCAAAAAAAACCAAAATATATGCTAATATAATATATGAAAATTAACAGCTTAATATAAAACTGTTAATTTTTTTAAATATATTTTTATAATGGAATATTAACAGGCAGTATGGACAAAAAATGTCTGTATATAAAATATTTATTATGTAATTTTTTTTATGTATGATTAATAGTACCATATTGAATTATTAACAATTCCTTATAATATAGGCTATTGATATTATATTTAGAAACATTAGTAAAAATACAAATAATCAATTGTCACTGGATCATTCATCAATAAAGCGATTTCTTTTTTATATTTCCTTAAAATCGATTTTTGTAAATAAAATAAAAACTTTAACCTAGCTTTTACTATTTTTTAAATTACTTATTTACTTTTCAATTAAGAAAAAATGATCGATTAACTATATTAGAATATGAATGAGACAAGATTAAATAGTAGACGTAAAAAATGAAGCGTCATTACAGTTCAAATAAATACTCTTACACATATCTAATGATGATATAATATACAATTAATGTTCATTTACTGTTAAATTCATGTTTTATTTTATTAATAATATAAAAATAATAATAATAATTAATTAAGTGTTCAATGACGTCATAAGCTATATATGGTGTAATTTATACTGAAAAGCAAGAAATGGACAACCTGTGTCCATAAAAAGATTTCTAAGTATTTTGTTTTATTAATGTATCAGACCCACTATCTACACGGTAAGCACTCATTACACGACTTTACTTATATAATGCTGAATATGAATAAACTTTAAAGATAGAACAGAATCGATATCTTACAATCGCTAAGTAACCTAACGCGAAAAATATTATAAAAATCGATTAAATATTTCACTAATTAACTAATGATATAAATATAATATATCATATAAAAAGTTGTAAGTACTTATAATGTTGAGAGCCAGAGAGAGTCGTGATATAGAAAAATCGATATTTATTCGATACAGCATGGAAATATGTAGTGGATTTTTTTTTCGAGATTTTGTATGTAACATACAAAGATTACAATTTGACAATTGTTTACATTTTTTTTTCGAATGGCTCATATAAAACGAGATAAATCGAACTTATCACAGTTTTGCAGTTTCGACATGGCAGCCCCGAACCACAGACATAAAATATCCAATAACGTTACATAACTAATTGTTTCAAAACAATCACATTAATTATAATGATAATTATACATATATTTTACTAGATAGGATAATATCGCCATTTTGAGAAGTATTTTTTTTTTTCAATTTCCCCAAAATGAGGAAATATTTATAAAATTATTATAGTTATTATTTAAAATAATTAAAAAGTTGTATATTTTTTAATCCACAAATTTATGGCATATACTACTCAGTAACACATTTAAAAAACAAACAGAACCTCACGAAACATTTTCCCCACAGATTATATACACGTGCATAAAAATAAATATATATATATATGTTTAAAAAAAAACAAATACATATATATGTTTAAAACAAATACCTGTCAAGATGGCGGTTAATGGCGTAATACATTTATGTCTTATTTAATACAATAAAAAGATTTAAGATTTACTCCCCGGTGTCGACCCAAGTCGCCTCCTCCGCTATTCTGTCCATACAGTTGCATAGAAATTGGTACTGCAACAGATACATAAAAAAATGTAAATTATAATTATCCTTACTCTGACTGTAACTCCATGGTAGCGGGTGCTAGTGACCTCGAGGGGACGATTTCTAAGTGTAATTCCTTCAAGGTTCTAGCTACCCCGCTACAAGCGGTGTGTGCTCTGAACGAGATAAATAAACATACACGTTAGTGTTAAACAAATTGAGAAAAGCAAGGTTGTACTCTATACGTTGATGATTCTAATATAATCTTTAATAAATAAATTTCTGTTTGTTATAAATTAAATTACTTGTGAACAAAACCAAAACAAAAAAAGGCCGCATACATAAGGCGTGTAGAGGGTGACCGCCCGCGTGTGCGCCTTGTCGCGGTCGGAGCGGTCGCCGCGCCGGTACAGCACGCGCACGCCCGCCGCCTCGTGGTCGGCCTGCCACTCGCACACGTCGGCCCACGCCACCAGCCCGCCGCGCAGCGCCAGGCCGCGGCGGCCCAGCGCCAGCAGCGCGGGCGGCGGGCCCCCCTCGGCCGGCGGGCCCCCCTCGGGCGGCGGGAAGGCCACGTCCCCGTAGCCGGGCAGCGCGCGCGCCAGACGCAGGTAGTCGCGCGCGCGGCGCACGTCCTGCAGCGCCTTGAGCTGGTAGAGGCGCGCGCCGGCCGAGCACACGCCGCGGTTCACGTCCTCCACCGCCTGGTACGATGTTGTTACGTACTTTCATTTAACAATTTAAATCATTCACATCAGACTCGTCAACAAATATAACAATTTGTATAATGGATGTCGTGCCGTTTTAGTGCATGTTTGAGGGTTCAGGATTGAGTGCATCGAGGTCCTACCGATGATGAAACATCTGCCCCGATGTGCATCTGGCAACATCCCCCAAATGGAAGATGAACGGCCATACTGAGCGAAACAGTGCAAACCAAGTGGATCATGGTCATTCTGACCCAGGTCCGTGTCGGACTCTATGACCCCCCAGCGAGCACCCGATGTCGGGCAACTAGTCTCCCGTAACTACCTATATCCAACTGGTAATTCTA